>JACSYO010000415.1:8627500-8915000 GCA_016806645.1 Ophiodon elongatus | reverse complement strand
GGCTACTCCACTGCTCGTTTTAGTCGAATCTGCAAAACCTCACTACAGTGAGTCCACGACTTGCCTTAAGCAGGTTAAGTTTATATTTCTTTAGTCTATATCGTCCGCTACAGTGGTCGCAATGGCAACGGTACACGTAAACTTGGCTGCCGCTTTGGATGTAATTAACTTTTTTATGGCGTAACCACTCGTCTACAGTTTACCTCAGTTAGAAAATTGAGAGATTTTGTCGTTTGACAAACACCAGATAAGAGACAGGAACTAAATCAGTGAGGCATATATGTGTTACAATAGGTTAAATGTAATAAGAGAGCGTGTAGTAACACAGTGTAGTAACACAGTGTAGTAACAAGGAGATACAGGATGGGCTGCATCCGATAATTTCTCAAACTTTCTGAAAGCGATAATCCAACAAGTTCACCCGCTTCACGCAGTGTTTGACCAGGTGCATCTCCCCCCTCTCTGTCACAGAGGGCTTTTACAAGATCGGCCATTTGGAACTGGTAAAAACTACACTGTGTTCTAAATGAAATTGTTCCTTTAAAAATCTGTGTGTGAGGTGTAAGTGCGCCATCTGAAGTGCCAAAAAAGTCAGTGTGCCAGCCTAATGCTGCCTCTCTGTGGGGGCTGAGTGCAGGCCTGCCAGCTCCATGCGCCCACTCACGGCAACCCCAGCGCTGGTGTTATGTCAGCTGCAGACCCCGTGACATCTGATGACCACTCAAAACCGGCCACACACAGACTTAAAATTGCCTCAAGGTGTTTCCCCCCCCTCCACTGGAGGCAGATGTGGGATGCTTACTGGTGGGTTGATGTGTCAGGGTGGGGGCAGGACGGCATTCTGACTCCCTGTGTCAAGTCGTCACTGATGAATTTCACTCAGTATATGGGAGCAGCAAGGGGAATGAGTGGGCTTGTACTTGTTCAAGTAGATGTGATTAAGGAAAATTACCATATTTAACTCCTTGTGATTGGGTAGTGTTGACATCTAGATGGCTTTTCAAGAATTTCACTCAATAACATCAGATCATTCATATCAGCTATTAGTGTACAGCTTACAAACTACATATTTGCAACATTTTATTTGTATTCCAGTGAATAAAGATAAAGAGTTTAATGGCTTGATCGGTATGGAAAAGACACAAAACCTGTGCCTCCTCTTATCAAACATGTATTTTGTAACCTTCTCACAACTCATACTGTAGATAAAGGTAAACGCAGCCCATTTGTCTCTTCTGGATTCCATGGCAACAGCTGAAAATCTGGACAGAGAGAAGAATTTTAAACAGGGAGGCAATTCAGGCACTCCAATACACAAGTAACAAAGAGGAAAGAAATATTTAAAAAATGTCGTTGTAATGGCTAAATCTTAAAAAAAAAAAAAGCCAACATGTTTCAACCGCTATTGGACAAAATGGGTGTGGCCTCACCTATATAGTAGCGGCAACCAATGGGAGGCAATCAAATGCCTAGGATATTAATAGGAAGAAGTAAAGATAAAACAGGAAAGCCTAGAAAAGAAGAAACATATTACAGAAAATGTGAGGTCAAAATCATCATTGGGACCAGGATACTTTAACGCATTCAATCAATGAATCCAAAACGCTTCCCTTTCTATAGTGACCCTCCCTTTGATCAAAGGTTTAATGTGTTCAATGCCCTCCTTGCACAATAATCATCAGCATTGTCACACTCACAAAAGGGTCTAGCCGTGGGGTAATCTTCATTCCTAATTCTAATGGCAGTGTAATGCCATGAATATGCCATTAAATGTCACAATGCTAATGATTCCTCATTGTGCAGAGAAGACATTGACCACATTAAACCTTTGGTCAGAAGGGGCGGGGTAAGAGAATACAGAAGCTTAACCGACATCGACTGCATACGTTAAAGGTGCTAAATTCTAAAGTCAGAGCATATCTATGACGGAGGGATTGCCTCCACACGGCAACGTGATGACGACTGAGCCGGTTGCTAGCAGCTCACGGTGCCAACAGCACTAACAGTGCAAAGAATGGCAACAGTGCTGACAGAGCTAACAGTTTTTAGTCCTGCTCCCATCATGGTATGTATAATCCAGCTATGTGTCACGCCTCTTTTAAACATCACACATGCCAAAAAGACTTCTAAAAAAGATACATCTGGCTTAAAGCTCCTGGTGCAAGCCTCCTCGCCCCGCGAGATGTTCTTTAAGGAGTTGGGACGTCCTTCAAGATGGAGCGCTGATATCAATTTCCGGGTCACAAGCCGGAGGATCAGGGAGGCACGTAATCGAGAAACGAGGAGAGCCCATAGAGTCAGAGCTGGCACATTGCTCAGTCAGGCATTATGAAACCACTTTGTTTAATACGTATATTTAGAAACACCATAAAGCCACATGGTAGCAGTATGCCTCTGTGGCTTTATATGCGTTCCTGATCAATGAAGAGCTGGTTGATAGTGAGGTTAATTCAGGTTTACTGTTACTCGTTGGCACTAAAGCATATTCAATTAGTCTAACAGAGAGCTCGGCCACTCGCCGCTGCTGTTTCTTACATTAATCTGGCAGACAGAATTAGAAGAGGTTTAGAGAAAAGCTTGGTGCACTGACAAGACTTGGATTTAAATTGATAGATGCACGAAGAAGACTTGAATATAGATGGGTGTCTTTTTAGTTTTTTTTTCCTCGTCTAATAATGTCACAGTGGTATGAGGATATTCTCACAAGGGTTCCAGTCACGGGGCTTTTAAAGCTGAAATCTGCACATTAGCTTCACACGTGTTGCCCTCTGTAGCAGTCAGAGGCAAGAGATGGGGAGGACATCATCACATTTGCATGCCATGCTACTATGCTACCTCGCAGACATTTACAATGAAAGCATGCTATGCTAATATTAATATATCATGTGTCCTATCGTGAACTTGAGTGTTAGCCCAATGGGAATTTTGATCTGTAAAGTCCTTTTGAGTCTGCGTCTGCATACAATGAATTTTTGAAGCAACATTTTATGGTAATCGGCCGTAGATATTCAATTCAGGATCAAAGTAGAGGGCGCAGATAAAATAACTTGATAAATGACAAAACCTCTCCCAGTGAAATTGCCCCCAACAAAAGGGAAACTCAACATAAACGCTCTGTGCATTCTCACACTGGACTCATAAAGAATGGATGCTGCTTAATATATTTTTCATCAAGCCGTTTGTACTGTAATCACATCACAACAAGCAATATGCTGGTTCCAAGAAAGCGTTGCATTACAAAGTCGTTTTGTGCACTTTGGTTGCACAAGCAGCAAAGTGGAGAGTAATCATGTCGGCAGTTGATTTATGGTGCGTGTCCGTGATTAAGTTGGATATAGAGACTCATATGAACGGGATCCTGACGCTGACTTGTGAAGCATCTTTCTGCTTTGTCGGTCTGACTAGATTACGTGTGCGGTTGCGTGTTCATGTGTCCGATGTGATCAGCAACTTGAAGTGGAGCAGCGTCTGCATCAAATTTTCATGTGCCCTCCTCTCACTTTAATGGACACCCATCTGCACGTAAAAAAAAAAAAAAGTAGAAAGAAAAAGAAAGTAGTAAGCTGCAGGCACCCTCACATCAAAATAAACCTCCACTCCAGCGTGTCTCCACCCTAACAGAGCCCCTTTAGAGTGAGTGGCACTCGGCTGTCTTGTGGGACATATGGCTCAGTGTGACCTGCCAGTGTCCTTCACTGTTGTTGGCATCGCTCCCAAAGCCCCCCCAGGCTGCACTACCCCGCGCTGCTCTCTGCAGTTAGTCCCACCTTCTAACACTGGTTTCTTTGTGTTCACACCAGCTCTTTTATGTCCCGATGTTGCGCTTCTGTTCGAAGCCGGTCTCGATGGGACACACTCTGTGGCACGGCAGGACTGTATCAGAACACACACAAGGCTGCTATCGTTTCAACAGACTCCTTCACTTGTGTGAATAAGGACGCGTAGAGGACAGTGGCTGCAATTCATTTCCAGAGGACTAAACCTGTATGTTTGAAACAATCACTATAAATACATTGTTCTGCATTTGTTAAAGCTGCAATAATATTTTTGGGCCACTTGGATGCAGAAGAGCACAGCAACAAGCTGAAAAACACATTCTTTATACACCTTTATAGCCTTTTAGCCTCTTATCAAACCAGTTTTCTGCAGCTGCTTTCAGCTCGCAGGACCAGATAAACCCACTGTGCCCGACCTACACAATACGGCAGCAGACAAGATGGTGAAGAAAGTCTGATGTGTAGCAATTTAAAGGCCCAGATATTTTTCAGGGATGCACCAGTCCCAACTTTTTCTGTCACGATAGCGATACCTGGGCTTTGGGTATCCGCCAATACAGAGTACGGATCAGATACCGGTGTTTAATTGCTAAGCTGTATGGCTCCCCGTGTGGAAGTGACTGGGATCATCTTAAGTCAGACCATCAGGCCTGACTTAAACATTGCTTTCCTAACTGTGAAACACAAAATGTGACAAATAAATACATATGTACTGAATTGTTACTTATTGAAATAATGGTAAAAGATTCCCGATTCCCGAAATTTGTGTCAGTATCGAACTGATATTCGATATTAGTATCGGTATTGGTTCATCTCTAATATTTTACTCAAGAGTTGGTGAAGCCCAAAACAGAGCTAAAGGTATTTCCATATCACTCAGACATGGAGCAATATTTAGATGCATTTTGTCAAAGCATTAGCTGCAACCACTTTATAAAGTGACAATACAGTTCTTGGCCACTTTATTAGGTACACGTATTCAATCTAATGCAATCCAATGCAACAGCTGTCCCACAAATTCTACATTTACGAAGCTTTATAATAATCAGTTTGGGTTTTCCGATATATGATCATTGTAGTTTGTGGTGGCGTTGCACTATATTGAAATGTGTTTCTAATATCGTTCTGTAATGTGTTTGAAGGCAGTGTGCAAAACATTAGAAGCACCTCTCAATTTGATGAAGTCCAGTTCAACACCCCTCCACGCTACAACCTCAATTATAAACCTATAGTTAAAGTAATACCTCTTTTTTTATACAGGTAGATTTTTTGGGCTGAGCTGCTCTGTTGGATCGCATTACATTTTACAAGTTTACTTAATAAAGTGGTCACTAAGTGCACTCAGTATATTATCGACACCTAGCTAAAACAAATGCGGTCCAATACATCAGCTCAGCTTTCAACAATCAATCACATCACAGTGTGTTATTTCGAAAAGAAACATCATCGTGAATTTCTGCAGTCATTTTTTTTATTTTATTTTTTTATTTTGTTGTGTATTTCTTGGTGTTCTGGGGCCCAGTGCCAACAAAGCACTAGCTTTGGTGTTCAGTCAAGATTTATCGCTCTGTACTTTACAGTACATGCTGTATATTTTCTGAGTGTAACTGGGTTTCAAAAGGACCAGTGTTTCTGATTAGTGTGGCACATTCTCCCATTTATTTTCCCTCAAGTCCCAATTTTTATGAATTCAGGGACTGTGGGGCCAAATGTAGCGGAGCTGTGAAATGTGGGTTTATTTTTCTATATATATATTTTTTTTTTTCCTTTTCTTTTCTTTTTTTCTTTTTTCTTTTTCGATTTTCAGTTCCTTCAGATCAGACATAATAAATCATAGAATGAACTTCTGTGGTGGAGTTTGAATTCCAGCTTCCTCTCTTACCAGACGAGCCATTCTTGCTCTCACTTTTGTTGAATGATGCGTTACGACTTTAAAGATTATGATGAAACGGCTTCAACCTTGGATATATTTCTTGAATTAGATTTACTTGGTTGCTGTTGGTAGTTGCTTTAATCAAAGGTGCATCACTTCATTCATGATTTTGACTTCCTTGCTGGCACCTATTGTGCATCTCTTTAGCATCTGTTTATCAGCCATTTTAATAATTTCACTCTATTCACTCTGTTTTCTGACCATAAAATGCTGAAAGATTAATTTAGCCACAGCTGTTTTTACAGCTGTTAGTCGCACAGTATTGCGGTTATTTCTCAAAGACAAAAGGGAAGGACAAATAGTGTTCGGTTTCACTTGTGTGTTCATCTTCAGTACTTCAGCAGTGTGTGCTTGTGTACTGACCTTGTGCTCTCTCTCTCCGTGCAGGTACACCCTTTGCTGATGCGCGAGAGGCGCTCAGAGTCTCACAGGAACAAGCTACTGCGGCGGACAGTCAGCGTTCCTGTTGAGGGCAGGCACCATCCCGAGATGGGTGAGCAGACAAACCTTTCTACGGATGTACCGTTGTTCCCAAATATTCAAATCGAGGTCTTAGTCAAGGTCCAAAAAAAATAAAAAATAAAAAAAGAGTTATTTTCTTTCTTTTCCCACTTTTTAAAAATCAAACGATGTCAAACTTTATGAAAATATTTTTGCTCTCAACTTTATTTCAACTCTTCATTCTTGTCCATTTTGTTTTTAAGAAGAAAAAAACACATTATCACCTGAATTACTAAGTTAGCCTGCTTATAATAATAGGATAGTTGCATAGCAACGACAGTGATATAAAGATCCTTGCATCCTTTGAGCCATTACTTCTGTGTTACGAGCAGTACTCACAGCAGCACTCTGCATCTGAGCGGAGATAAAAGCATCCCATCTGATCGGGGCTTTAGGCAGATGTTTTCTTTCGACCAGATCTTTGTCTTGATATTCTTACGTTGGGTGATTTATCCGTCATATTGCTTTGAAATGAAATTCATGTATTGATACCTTGATGATCATGCGTATATTTTGAGCTCTCTGTCTCTTTATTTCTCTCTCGATCTACAGACACGTTTTATTTTCTCACTTTTTTCGTTCTCCTCTCTGCTTTTATATATCGCCGCACACTCTGCTCGGACTCTGTGAAACTGACCCTCTGATAGCTGCCCGCCTCTGTTGGTTTTGCCTGTCTCAGTCTCTCCGGGCCATTCTACAAATGTCCCGCTCAGTTTCCCCCTCTTCCTCCACCCTCCACCTCTCCGTCTCACTCAGCTATTTTAAGGGCTTCCCTTGCGACGTCCCCCCCGTCTATGAATCTGCCGTTACTGCCGCCTCAACAATTGTGCTGATTCAACTGGATACGTATTTCCCTCAGTTTTCATGAGTGGCTCTCTGACCTCAAAGCAGTCAAGCTCTGACACATCAGTTGACATGGTCCCACCACGCCGTGACATATGCTGACATAGCAATGCCAGTTCATGTTGTCAAAGCGTATTGTAAACATATTCACGTGTGTTAGCATGCTACACTACAGGCCATAATGCACCATTGTGGACCATCTGTTCTCACTACACCCCAAAAGAAATCAATGCACCACAGGCAAGTAGTAATTATCAGATCAACAAAAAAGTAAATGGAGGTTGTCATAAGGCCACAGTCGGAGAGTACGTCTACAGTGAGCCACATGACCTATTTTATAAAAATTCTCTGACATATAATGTTGAGCTAACGAAGGTTCAGCTCCTCTAAAACTCTAACACTTCATATCTCCCTTGTTTAATAGTACAAAAAACAAAATGTGCATTGGACACGTAGTTGTTTCCAGTGGAAATGACTGCACATGACTTCGTGCTAAGCTAAGCTAACCTGCGGTAAGCTGGCGGTGGGTGCATATTTATCGTACAGACATGAGAGTGATATTGGTCTTCTCATCTAACTCTGGCAAAAAAGCAGATAAGTCTATTTCCCAAAAGGTCAAACAATATCTGTAATCAATAAATATCTCTATGGTTTGTGGAAGAGGGAAGCTGCATGCATGATCATTCACTATCCTTTGCAATAGCAGCAGCATATTTTATTACCACTCTGCGAGAGCAACATACTGGGTGCCACCGCTGCAGTAGTGCGGCATACAGGAGGATCTTCCCTACATTTCCATCATGGTTGACTTTTATTTTGACATGAGCCCTTGATAATGTTAGTGTTGGCAATTAGTATTAAAGCCACGCTCTCCCTACTGAGCAACAAAGGATCACAGTTCAAGGGTGGAACCAGGACTCAAACAAGACGAAGGTCAAGTGACCTAACAGGGTGAGATGGAGCAGTGATGCTGCTTTCTCTCTCTGTTCTTATGAAGGTAATTCAATTCTGTATGTATTTAGGGTTCATTCATATACCTCTAAACTGGGCTTCCGTTGAACACATTTGGAAACATTTAGGACCATTTATTAATTTCCAAAATGAGGAATGAGTTGCTTCTTTCACGAAATTGAAAGACATGACCTCGCCGTCATCAATGGATTTAAATTCTGTCCGTTCACGATATTTTCATGTTTCCGAGAGAAGATTAAACCACAGCTGCTGCAGCTGCCAAACACGCATCCATGTGTTTGTGACAACATTAATACATCAACCTTGATTCATTATTCATCAGAGGGGGAAAAGCCTGCATTTTACACAAGATATTGATGAATGGAGACATTTGACAACAATCCCAGCTGGATGCCCGATGTAGTGACACAGTCAGATGGAAGATATCGGGCTCCACATTCGATATGCGATTAGTCAAACGCATAATGCCTCGATAGGTTTTTTTCACTCCTGTGTCATAACACATCAAGCAATGCAGACGCATTCATTTTCCTCTTTCTTTCACTTTTCTGTACCTTTAAGGTTCCAAAAAAGATTTCAAGTTGAAGGAGGTAATTAACACATAATGAAGGCATTTATTTTCCGGATAATTACAGTGCAGCGTAAGCATTTTATGCAAATATGAGGCTTAATTAACTTTTCATGATTGTGACGGGGGGAAATGACTTTTCCTAACTAGACAAGAAAATAGTTATTCCTCTTGTGGTGGTTTTATGTTTTGTTGCAGACAACTAAGAATGTATTCTATTCTGCATTTTTACTTATTTTATAGGATTACTGCACTGATGACTGTTCAATATGAGATGTTACATTAAGTTTCTGATTGCGCTTCAGTTCAGGTTTACAATGGACTCCATTATATAGAGATTAGAGTCCAACTGATACTGGATTTTTGAGGCTGATACTATATTTAATATTAATCTGATAATAATGAATTGGCTGATATTCACATGTATTTTTAGCATGAATACATAATGTAAACAAAGCTTATGGCAATGAACCCCCAAATTTGATTGTTAAAGAGTTGTCAAAGATATATACTCAGCAGAATATTTAGCAGCTCAATAAAAGATGACAGTAATGCTCTTTCTTTTCCCCGAAGCAAGAGACTACAGGCACTGTTCAATCTTGGGCTATTTAGCTTCCATAACATGTCTTCTTCAGAGTATGGGAAAGAAAACATACAAAATACACATTTAGGTTTTTAGTTGACTAATTTGTCGATATGCATCTGTAGATTTCTCCTAAATTCACCAAAGGTTAGCATTAGATCATGCCTAATTTGCATATTTAAACATACAATTTCAGAAAACTTGTAAAAGATATAATAATTATCTTAATGTGAGTTATCAACTGGGGAGGTTTCATGGTGATATCTATTTTCTTTTTACCCCATTAAATAGTTTTTTTCTCAGACTCTGAGCAAGAAATCTCCACTTCAGTAGCTCACACACCAAACTTTCCACTTTCATTCCAATCTATATTCTGAAGGTTTTTACTGAGGGTTTTTTCATATATCATTCATAGCCTGATTTATAGAATATTTTATTCATTTATGGCTGTTGATAGTATTTTCTGATTTATGGAGTGTTACAAAGAAATATAAAAAATTCTCTCAGTAAAAACCTTTGACTCTGATATGTCAACAAACTGAAACAAGGTAATGCTCATTTGCATTATTTAAGATACAATTTTAGAAAACTTGTAAGACAAAAAATATTTGTCTGATTGTGAGTAATCATCTGGGGAAGGTCCATGGTGATACAAATGGTTTAAAATGTTCACCCTGTTCACCTGTAGCGTCTCCCCTCTATCGGTAATGTGGCCGACAGTATTGTAACGTAAGTATCTGCACAGCCTGACACATTTCCAGCTAATTTCCACAGCATTATGAGATGAACAGTCCGTCATATTTTAATAACAGATGTTGCAGTGAGATGCACGGTGGGCAAACAAAAAGAAAGCATGTGTATTTTCCCCCTCTCTCCCTCATTAACCTCTCCAGAACGAGATGTGATAATCCCTATTAATGAATTTGGCCTTTAATGTTTTGTGTTAAAATTGTAAATTGACTTTATCTAAGTGTGCGCTGTTATTAGGGGAACCTTATTATCTGAATGACTTAGCCGCAGGGAGAAAAAAATGCGACACTACAAAGCTGATTGGTTGTTAACTTCGGCTGAATAGTTTTTCAGCAACAGTGGTTTAAACATACGGGACTTCTCCTCAGTTTGTCCTTGTAGATCTCGCTTATTCCTTCAGCCATCTCAGCTTAGCAGACAATTGTGATAAAGCAGGCTCAGCGAAGCAATTGTTCCTTTACAATGTGTGACCTTCATACAACATCTTAACGGTGTATTTCAGCACCGATGCTGCATTCTGGGCATCTTTTTTTTTTTTTTAGTGTCTGCTCACAGAATGTATTCAAGATTTAGATATAAATAATACAGCATCAGCAAGGATACTAGATTGTGAACCTCCTCCTAACCCTATACTGTCATTCTCCCCATCCTGCATTTTCTATTCTGTCTCACCACACAGCATTGAACCTGTTTCCTCCCGGCTCCACGGTCCTGACACCATCCCACTCCCCTCACCCACTCAGCAAGGCTGAATGTACGCTCCCAAAAAGAGATGGATAAAACAAAGACTCAATCAATTAAAATCAGAAAAGACACATCACATAAGAAAAACAAGGTGTTAGACTCTCCACTGTTGTTATCGTTGAGACGAGCATCATGAGTCATTCCGATCTGTCAGCTCAGGAAGACTTAAACAAAAGAATATAGATGATTTTTCGGAATTATTTTAGTTTTAAGTTTAATGTTCCTCTTCGGTAGTTAACGAGAAAAAAGTCACCACATTGAACCCGATAGCATGCTCGGCTTATTCAAAGATTTATATTTTCTGTTTTCTAGAATACATGCAGGCATAATAGACTGTATCTAAGAAGTGGACATAGTCGTCATGAAGTCACCCATTGGTTTGTGGACCGGAGGTTGCCGCCTGGGAGATATGGGTCTGACCCAGGACTGTGCAATATCTCAAATTAAGTTAAGTCTTTGTTTTTACACCATGTGTAAAATGTCTACATTGTGTAAATCGAGTTATTACAAGAAGCAAAAAGAGATTACTGACTGTCGAAAAAATTACGTACGTGATTGGTTCAGTCATTAGCTGCCTTGGACTGTGGTGGCTGCCTTTCTAGCTGTCGCATCTACGAGAAGGAGAAACTATGCGCCCTAATATGAGCTCTTGATTTTAGTTTGTTGAAGAGGTATAATCTAACGAGAGGCTCCGTTGAGTCCTATCTACAGGGAGGTGGGGGGATTACGCCGGTATGTGTGCAGATATCAGACTGGTGTCAAGAAGCACAAACAGCAGAAGCAGATTAATAAGTTTGCAAACCTTTCTGCTCTATCTGCATAGGATAACCTGTATTTTATCCTTCAAATATACATACCAATGACAGTCTTGCGAGTGGAGCCAGTTTTTTTCTTTTTTTTCTTATTATTGCTTCACATCCCATATCTGATCATTGTTTTGCCAAAATTAGTCTCGCATAGCCACACGTTTCTCCACAGCGCCGTGTCGGCACTAAAGAAAGGTCAGGCTCCACAAATCATCGTTCTGGTATGGGGGGTCGAAAAAGCTCTGGCTTGTTTGTATTTCTTTAAAGGTTCAAAATTCAGAGCATTGCTATAGCAGCCAACAACTATTTTCTGGTGTGAGAATTTTGCACAGCTGGGTTTATGGATGTTCTGCACGTTTTTTCCCCCTCTGGGATAATCTTCACTGGAATTGGTAAAAAGAAAATACAAACTTTACAAACTTGCTATAGGTGAATGTTTGATACTTTTAAGCATTGCTGCAGTATCACTGTAAAGGGGTGCATGTGTTTGGAAGTGCACATTTTTCGTATAGAAGAAACAAGCCCTTCATCTTCAAATGTGTTGCTTCTTTTGTGGTATTGCTTACGGGCAGACAATACAAAATACCTGAAAATGACAACCTTGATACAGAAAGGAATGAATTAAATATCAGGGCAGGCATTTAAATGTATGCACTACTCTGTCGGTGCACCAGCTTTTCCGCAAACCTGACAGAAGACACAGCGCTGTATTCTGACTTTGAATTCATTACTGTATTTCTGTAGACTCAGCATTGATTTGGAGCGCTTTGCTCCGGTTGACCTTTAAGTGTGAGATCGTAATGTGCAGTAAAATAACCCCAACCAGCAACTTGTACAACTCTTTTCTTGTTCCATCAACACTAGATAGCTGTCAACTGAGCCCACTGCCGAGGATTTTAAGGGTCATGAGTGAAAGCTGGGAAGCTGTCAGGCTGTAAGTGTAGTAATTACATATTCTGATTTCAATCCCCAAAACATTATCAATTTATTAAGTAGGTCCAGGCAAAGCCACAAAAAGGACATGTTGGAAGATATTTTACTGCCTTTTTAGCGTTAAATGTTTTACTGTGCCTTTAACTGTATGATGAAGACAAGCTGGATTCAGTCTATCGCTGTGTGATATGGAACAGCATAATTAGCTGCTTCGGTGGCTTGAGCTCAGTGATAAGAGTTCATTTAGAGTGTTATGACAATAGAGGCGTTTTGCGCCAGTGTGAGCCGGAGTAGCTGTGTTACTGTGCAGGGCGATGGTTTATAAACTTTGTGATTCACTCCCAGGGGAAAGTGAAAATCTGGCCCTGTGAAACCCGGGCTTGCGTTTGGAGGGATTTGCTGAATCATCTGCCTGTCTTGCCTTTGGAACTGTGAATGAATACAAATGATTTGCTACACTCTTATGTTTGCCTTTTGATGGACATGGACCCAGAGGCCCCCGGAAAACGAGTGCTGCTCTTCACGAAGCTGCATATGCACTTTGTTGGTTCGATATACGGTCTGAGTGATGCTGCACTTTGCTGAACGGCTTCATATGTACTGCATATTTTTCTGAGTTGCATATTCTCATGCAAACAATGACTCATTATCAAACTAGAAATCACAGAGAAAAAAAAGCCACCACATTGAACCTAATAGCTTGCTTGGCTTATACAAAGATCAACATTTTCTATTTCCTGGAATACATGTAGACATAAATTACTGTGTATAAGAAGTGGACATAGTCGTTGTGACGTCACCCATTGCTGAGGAGTGACGCAGCGGAAGATACGCTGTATACGGCTCTGGTAGCCACCTGCCAATCACAAGCTAGCCACGCCCTAACTTCTTGGAAGTTGTTGTACTTTACCCTGAAATTGGAAGTGAAAAATCAGGCTTAAACCAAATCCAAGGCTTGGTGTAAAACCCACAAATGTATCGTTGACTTGCTGGGAGTTTTGTTTAATTCAAAATGCCCCATAAGGTGCTACACAATGAGCTGAGATCACGCTGATCAATATGCTGGATGGAAATGTTATTCTGTCACTCGGCCCACCGATTTGGTCCAGATTGAACATCTCAACAAGTTGGATGGGTGGATATTTTGTACTGAACATGGTCCACAGAGGATGAATCTTAATAACTATGTCGAGGCCCTGACTTTTCCTCTAGCGCCACCATGAGGTTGACATTGTTGGTTTTGGACACTTGGAGTATCTGTCTGAAGCCCTATTTGCAGGGGATGGGTATTACCTGGGGACCTCTAGTAATTGCGGTTGTCTGTGATATTAATCCTGTGTGAGGCTGCCATGTCCATTATTTGTCAAATAAAAATTCCACTGCAAATTACCTACCATATTATCGTCAAACACGGAGGTCATGTGATAATATCAGTCCTGTAAAAATCTGCATCTCGATGATTTGAGGTTTCTGTTCTCTTTTTTTTTTTGCAAGGTTTTTTTTACTGGTTGAAAATTATGGAGGCTGCGTTGGCTATTTTAATTTAAAGTTTTGACAGCATTATGGGTGCTAATTCAGGAAGCTCATTTCGCCACACAGCATGGAGACCCACTCGTACCGAAGAGGTCTTTCTGAGTATTATAAATGAATAAAGAGGCATATATAGTGTAATATAATTTATAATATTTGATATAATATAGTATAATATTTTAATATAAGCAGATGTTACACACAATCTTGACCTCATACTTGGGGGATAATGTCAGTAGATTTGAGTAAAATTCATGCATCTACAAAATACATGCGTCCCACAAAACACATTAACGCTATAACTCAAGTGGAAATGAAAGCCATGCATAACTTTTTCCGAAGTCTTTAGGGAATAAAACATTCTTTTCTTTAGGTATACAGTATTTCTTCGCTGTGGAAAACCTTACTGAACAACTTTATTCACCTGAGCATCAAAGTATATAACTCAGAATCAAATCCTGTGAAACAACACTTTTATAGCTTTAAGTTCGAACATCCAAGGCCCTTCAGAGTTGAGACGAGAGAGTCGAGTGGACTGGAGATATCAGTCCTCCTCCGGTGTTCGGGTGGGTGGTTACACTCAGTCAGATGGAGCGATATCATCATCATTTCTCTGACAATATTAGAAAACAGCTGAAGAAGAACCTTCCCAGCACCTGGCTGACAATCAGATCCCCTTCACTTCTCTCTTCATTGTGTTTGCTCACAATCTGGCATTTTGAGATAATATGACAATCTTAACAACACCATGCATTCATATTTTTATGCAAAACGATATGTAAATTGGAATGATTATGTAACATGAAATGTCTTTCTGAGTGATATACCCCGTGGGCTGGTGTGATATAACGGACAGCCATATCATCATACCTTAACAACATGCAGAAAGAGAAAAATAGCAAGAGAAGCAAGCAAGCCCGGCCTCGGTTTGAGTGACAGCTGGTCACCAGCTCAGCACACACGAGGGTTTTTAGCTCTCCAACACGGCGGTTCTTAGTCAGCTTCAAGTACGGTACTCAGCTTACACACACACACACACACACACACACACACACACACACACACACACTCAGAGCATCCTGCTGGCTCTCTACTCCATGGGGACTGTATCTACCTGCCATGCAACGATGAGAGGATTTAAAGCCTCTGTGAAAGGGTCACTCACCGAACACTACTTCTCTTTAAGGTGTTTGAAACAGAGGATTTCCAACCAGTCAACTTCTCTTTAAATGTTTGAAATGTTTAGGCTGCGATACACCATTAGTGTGAAGTATCCATATATCTATATAGTATCATATATAGTATATGCATTCGTTAGTCTTTGTTCCAGGAATGTGTCATGCTGGCGTTGGCTCTGAGAAATGCTGACAGTTTCATTGCAGGACTTCGCTCATTGATCTCCACAGTATATCACAGATATGCAAGCTCGACAATTAATTAAATAGTGATGATCTACACGGGTGATTCTTCACCGGGTGTGCTTGAATCCCAGGGGGTAGTATTGCAGTTGCCAAGGGGAACACAGAAATTATGATTTGGTGAAAGAAAAGGAATTGTCCACATAACTGTGTCAAAGAGGAAAACACTTATAGGTTTACAAATACAATAGCGAATAAACTACCAGCTAACACCACCTCCTGTGATAGAGCGTTCGTTAGACAGCCACAAAAGGTTAGACAGATTTATTTTGCAATTAGGAATTATAACAGACATTTTGGGTACGTTCACTTTCAGTTTCTCCTTCAACGTAGTTGAAACAATCTGGTTAAACTGCCTGTTTACAAGCTGTCTGCTGGTGTTTTATTGCTATGTCACACTTGCGATGTTCCCAGATCTCAGCAGTTACTTTGGTGAGTGCAATTTTATCATAACTGATAGAAAGTGTGGCCAAAAGTCTGAAAATAAGATCCAAGTGTAATAAACCAGAATTTGCCTTAATATCCAGTTGTTGATGGAGACAGAAAAAGCACGGTATTCCTATTTTTATTCTGCAGTTTTTATTCTGCATACTTCCAGTTGGCATCAAAAAAATGCCCTGGGGCACTAATTAAACAATCTATGGTACATGATCTAAAATGCATGGAGCATGTGCATTTAGGGCGCGTCTCTGAATTCATCATAGGTGTGTTTTGGACAAACCATGAATTAAACCAATCACCTATCCCCTTTGAAAGCCATGTGCGCCTGCGATTTGGCAAATTGGGAGAGAGGGATCACCTCCAGGAGCAGCAAACCCTCTCCCTCCGCTGTCTCCCAAATCTCTGTCCCTCCAACAACACCAATTTGACTGCATATGAGCAAATGCACCATTAACCTATTTTAACTGAAGAGGAGGAAAGCGCTGCTGCTTCCCCCTGTGTGTGTAACAAGCAGAGTGTATGTGTGTTGTGAACCTAAATAGATGCATCTTACTTTCTGAATAATGTGCCCTTTAAACAGCAGGAAAATACTGCGCCATTGACTTTAGACCCGTTTTTTTTTTTTTGTTGTTCAATAGCTCAATCGCTTTCTGCTGCCTCAAGATAGCAATGTGCCAACAAATTGCCCGACCACACCTCATTTTAACACCAACACGCCCCAGGGCAAAAGTATTTTTGCTACCTATAAAACATGGCCACTGAACGTGAAAAAGACAACTGCGTCGGTCTGAAACTTGCAATTGAAGTTGCGCTGCGCCAGGTGTGAGACAGGGCCCTTAATGTCCCCCTGCAGTCAGACATTCATCAAACCAGATACAGACGGACAGACGGTCATGCCTACACATAAGCCACATCAAACCCCATCACCTCATTTGACAATATCCCCCCCGGGGTGGCATTACAAAGATCTGGCACATTGGCACACATTCCTCTGGGAAAATAAACGGCTTCATACAGCTGGTTAATGCGTTTTAACCCCCCCCCCCAGGAACTCTAACTAGTCAGCATCAAACACTCACCAGTATCACCTCCAGACAAGATGGCTTTCATTTTCTCACTGCAGTTTTCTCCTTCTTCACTTTTAGCTGAATGCGCTCAGTGACAACCTGCTTCACACATTCACACCTGGCACATTCCCAAAACAACCAGTCTTTTACTATTGGGCACTTCACAGCTCTTCAGGCAGAGTTTTGGGGTGAAGTGTTATGTTCAGGCTCATCTCAAAAGCAGCTGCAGGTGGGAGCGTGTCTCATTCGCTGCCCTACTTTTTATCCACATTTTCTCGCTTTTCCACACATTCAAACCTGGAGTGCGTGTTAGCTTACTATGAGCGAGAGATCTAAGTGAATCTCATATCAAGTATGTGAAAAGGTCTGAAATGTGTACATGCGATATGGTAGAGCCTCTCCACTGACGCTTGTATATCACTCCAGTCTGCATATTACCAACATTAGAAGCCATTCGTTCTCGGTACAGTTTCTTTCTCGCATACAGGTGACATTTTGCATGGCAAGTGCTGTCAACGTGTTTTCCACATTTTTAATCGGAGTATCTCTTTAATGTTCCTCATCAGAAGCTTAATCCAACACATGAAATTTTATGAAGGTTATTTAAGACCGGATGAAGCTGGCAGCCCGCTCTGTGGCTGACTCTCCACTCGGCTCCTGCGGCTGCTGCAGCTTCACTCCTCTCCCGTTTGCTTTAGCTCTGTTGCTTTAGCTCTTTTACGCACCTTTTCCACACCCACACGCTACTGACTTTAATGATATCCACACCCCATATGTTAATTACATCAAGATACTGTGAGGACCTTTTCATTTTGTGTTGGTTTTGGCGGTCCCTGTGGACCAACGCGGTAGTGTTACCGAGCACCAGCGTCCCCTTTAGAAAACCTCTCATTTTACTGCATTATGGTCTGGCAGTCTGGGCGGAATCCGACCTGGTGGCACTAATGACAAGCAAAAAAGATAATTATGTTGAAAAAGGCAATCTTCTCCCTGATGATCTTGTTTGCTTGTGTAGGGCATTTAGAGGCACCAGTATTATATTGAGACTGTTTCATAACCAGTTAAAAGCTCCTTATAACTCCAAGTTAACCCTTTATATGGCTTGATTTGGTTTAACTTGATTGAATTAAGACTAATTATCTATTAGTCTATCTAGTTGGGAGGATGCGGGAGAAGATGCGGCGGGAGAAATGTGCAGGTGAGCTGACGGCGTATCACTGTATCATACACCAGGAAACGCTGTGAGGTAAAGCTCTCAGAATGGAACATGTAATCAGCACCGTAACACAGACAGTTAAACTTTATAAGAGCTAAAGGCTTAAATCGCCTGCCAATTTCAGTGGCGATACATTCTGAACATGCCCTATCACACAGAGGTGCGATGGCCAAGTCGAGGGAAAGTGCTGATTAGATTTTTGGAGTTGCGTGAGGAAATCTGCCAGTTTTTGGAAAGCAAAACTTCGGCACTTTTCGTCCCGGAGCTCTGTGGTGTCTTTACCAAAGAGCTCCGGGACGAAAAGTCTCACTGCGCTAACCCTCCAGCTTCAGGGACGGGGACGTGTGATCACAGACACGTATGATGCAGTGAGAGCTTTCCAAGCCAAGCTGCGCCTGCGGGGAGACTCGGATGCAGCAAGGAAACTTGGGTCACTTTCTGTGTTGCCAAACACTGACAACCCACGTCTCCACCGCTGTGTTCCCGACTGCACATTTTACCGATAAACTTGGCACAGATATGCCGACGTTTCAGCTCAGACATTTAAATTTGAACTGCTCAGCAATCCATTTGCAGTTGACGTGGAAAGAGCACCTGTGAACATCCAAATGGAGCTGATAGACCTGCAGTGTAATGACACACTCAAGGCAAAGTAGGCACAGTTTCCAAGCTTCATCCCCAAAACGATGCCTCAACTCCTCCATGCTGCTCAAATGCTCTGCATGTTTGGAAGCACATACTGTGTGAGCAGCTTTTCTCTGTGATGAAGATGAACAAAAGCCCACACAGGAGTCATCTCACTGATGCACACCTTCACCCCATCTTGAGAGTTTCCACAGCACAGAACCTAACCCCAAACATCTGGCTCTGGCACATAAACGAAGAATGTAGCCTATCGAAATAGGTTTTTATTTCTGCACTTCATCCAATATCCTTTCAATCCTTTTTAAGAAATATTGACCCTGTTTGGCCCTTAACTAGTCCCAGTTTTTAATTTTGGCCCTCTCTGTGATTGAGTTTGAAACCCCTGCCTTAGACTCATCAAAGATGGTTTACAAATTTAGCTTTATTTTATATATGCCTAGCCTCCATACAAACCAGCAACCCTCTGTATACAAGCCAAGAGCTCTTCTCTAACCTTTCGCTTCCTGCCAGCTCTCAGCGATGCATCAGTGAATCACGAATAGCTTGATAAAAGCTGCAATGTTAGCGCTGTGTTGGTACAATAAAGTAGATGTGGAGATGCACAAAGAAACCAAGGTGCAGTAACCTTGACAGAGCTGCGGGCGAGTTGGCAATACATCCGCCTTGACAAAAGAGTAAAAATAGAATTGAGGAAGCGGTAAGAGAAATGGCCAGGACAAGGTGATCAGCATGACAACCGCAGCTACGGTAACGCTCGCTTCAGAGGGTCTGTGGATGGAGACGTCATGGTCAGCTCCGCGACAGGAAGACACTGTGTAGATGCTCTCACTGTAGATATTAATGTGGGCAGTTTGGGGGGTGAGAGTGGAATAAGCGTCTGCCAAGTTTTAGATTGTGTCTTGTCTTAAGTGCCATCTATTTTGCCCATTTGTTACTTTAACGGCACATTAATGTGAATTCCACTATAGGCCATTTTTTTAAAGCCAATCACAAAACATTCTCTAGTTTGGGAGAATAATTACCTGAATGATCAACTGTCTCTAAAGTAGAGATGCAATTATATATATATATATATGTATATATATATATATATAATAGAAAGTGTACAAAATCTCTATCAGTTCCTTATACTGAAAGCCAGGTCTAACTTTAGTTATTCATTTTGGGTTGATGTTGAACGTCCTTCTGTCAGTCTGTCATCATTGGAAACTTTGTTGTTTTAATTACAATGCAATAAAGTGATGTAGATGAAATAATTGCATGGCTCAAAGCTTCACCAGGGGACTCTGATGAGGGAGTGTTTTAAATTTAGTAAGCTGTTGTTCAAACGACAGACAATGACGGGGGAGGTTACTGGAATTCAAAGTAAAAGCACTCACACATGCACAACTGTATCTGCAGATGTGTCTGTGTTCAGCTGGTTCAGCTGAAAATGAACCGAATCCAAGTCGACTGATTAGTTCAAAGTCGTCTCATGAGTTTTTTTTTTAATCGAACCAGAGAAAATTCAAGCCTATTAACTTTTCAATTTAATCGGCAACTGCTCAGTTAAACTGGCACGCATTAGATGTGTTATTATTATTAGATTACATTACAATTTACAGAGTATTTAAAGAGTTGGTTCTTTCTTTGACACAGTCCTCCTGCAGGTCTGCTCCCAGCGACCTTGTTAAATCATAAAGGAAGTGTAAGGCGGTAGCATCAAGTCAGCATCATTTTCATTAGTATTAGAAGAAACTCACCAAGCTTTAACGTAACGTATTAAAGACGTACAGGAAGCTTCACATGTGTTTCCTTCAAACTACAAAAAGATGGGTCTATGGAGAGTTTTAACTCTCAAACAACGAGACACTTTATTTAATGAGTTGACAAAAGACCATGTCCACCGAAAAGTCAGAATAACTCCAAAACTTTCTATCAGTCGAATTGAAACTTTAAAATGAAATACCTCCAGCAGCAGCACCTCTAAAAAACTGTTTGAGTCAGTGAACGGAAGACGACTTCAACATGCATGGCCAAAACTGACAAGAATGTAGCAACTTACTGGTGATGATTAATTTATTCTTTCTCTTTAGTTGTTTGATCATTTCTAACTTGCATGCAGGCAGGCAGTTTTCCATTGTGGGATATTATAAACTGTCAGAGAGAGACATTAATCAGTTGCATCACAAATCATTCCCTACGGTGGTAGTACATTTGGAAGTGATAATTTATGAATGAAGAAAGCGAATGGGACAAGAGAGGGAAATTAAGGTGAAAGCTGCATCGCGTACTGGGGTTTTATATTTTCCTCGCGGGCAAATCAACTTTGAATGATTCATTATCAAAACAGATGTCGGACGGAGAAGAACAGCTGGACATAGTAAATGAAAGTTTACTTCCTCCTGAAAAGAGTTTTCCCCTGATGATTAGCCATGTATGACTACACATACATAAAGACAATTTGTGCTTTCTTTTTTTTTTCTTTTCTTCTTCTACACAAACTGTGCTGCAGAACTCTTGATGCTTCTCTACCATATCCCACATTCTAGCCGAAAACATGGAGAATATAAATATGCATAAGAGAGGAGAGTTTTGCAACCTGTGGACTTGCATTGCTTTTATGTACTCACGGGTACTTTACTGTGAGTGCACACTTTGAATTAGCAATGTATTGATATATTCTGTATATGTGCCTTATCAAACTCCTGCAGATGAATCCTGGTCCTTACGGGTCAGAAAAAGGTTGCGTATTGCACTTTTTTACGTTCTTTTTAAAACACAGAATGGGGCTGGTAGCGCATTTAAACTAATCACCTTGGGTTTTCGGTGAACTCGACTATCCCTCTAACGTATTTTACCAAAGTCGCTCAGATCAAAAAGAGGCCAGCTGCTATGTAACACCTGACTTTTGCTGCCGTGAAGACAGTTGCCTAACTCTGCATAATGAGCGGACCGACTGTGGGTCAACACCAGGGCAGTCTGCCAGGGAAATAAGTCAAATACTGATCCCAGAGCAGAGAGAAGCATCAGGCAGTTGGCTGTGCAGAGAAAGGTGTCTTTAGACTATGATCCTCAGATTGTCTCTGCAAGCTCACTTAGAGGAGCAGGCACCACAGAAGAAGGATCTGCGCCTCCTTAATTTTTTCAAATTGTTTGGGAATAAACAAAGCCATGCATCCTACAGTGAATTAATGAGATAAATACGACCGCATGCTTGCCTCCAGATTGTGAAAGAATTCAAGTGTTCTTTGAATTCATCCCCGGGATCCTGTGCAACTCAACGGAGTATAATAGACGTCATATTTCACCAACTGTATGTGTCAATGCCATTTATTCTTTGATCGATTCATCACGGAGAATTAACCGTGCATAAAAATAAAACAGTCCTTTTGTAAGTGCCGTTCTTTGTGTTCACTGGAGAGCAGATGAAAAGTTAAAAAAACTCTGTGGAATGAGCTTGATACCATCTGCAGCTGTGTACAGTTCTCGCATGAATCCGATTGTATCTCAATGGCGAACATCTCGAAATCTCCCCATCGCTTTGTGCCTGCTGGTGTGTGATATTAGTCTGCATCTCCCTTTCACTCCCTTCCCTGGAGATCTGTGTGTATGTGTGTTTGTGTGTATGTGTGGTACCATCAGGCCTTTTTTTTTTTTCGGTTTGCACTCCACAGTCTTTTAATTGAATATCTGCACACAGCAGTGTAATGCAGCTTTGGAAGAACGAGACAGGGGGGTGGGAAGAGGGGGGGAGGAGCCAGAGAGGAAGAAGAAAAGGAGGAATTAAGAGAGAGAGAGAGAGAGAGAGAGAGAGAGAGAGAGAGAGAGAGAGAGCGAGAGATTGTGAAACAGAACGTAAGGGAGGGAGAGAGGAGGCTGGTGTTGTCAGGCCAACACTGGCTCTGTGTCTCGCTGTCACCTCAAGGCTCTGTGCTGTTCTATGCTGATGCACGCAGTCTTCTTCACCCTGGAGTAACATGGAGCTCTGAGTGTGTGTGTGTGTGTGTGTGTGTTTGCTCAGCCTCACTCCTCCTCAACACAGAAACCCAAGTTTAGTGCTCATTTCTGCGAGCACATTTGCTTCTGCGATGTCAGCCGCATGTACTTGCCTGATATGAAATATATATATTTCCTGACGCGTAACCTGTTTACGCGTATGTTTTTCTTACCTGGCAAAGTTGGGCCGCCAGTGAGATACGCCCGCACGTCTGAGCCGTGCCTCGTGCGGTACGTGCAGCACAGTGTTCCTGCTACAAGTGGTTCTTCTTCAGATACGTACACGCGTGTAGGTGGATGTGACAAAGCCGGCAATATGCTCATGTTGTCGTGCAGGTTTAACATGTGTCAGCGCTCAGATATGGTGTGCGTGTGTGTGTGTGTGTGTGTGTGTGTGTGTGTGTGTGTGTGTGTGTGTGTGTGTCTTTAGGAAATCCAAGGATGTCTTGTTTGTGCATCACACCTCGTGATGAATATTCTTTGCAAGTTCTTTTGGAGAGACCAAACTTCGCAAGGATCGCATTGTCCTTGCACTTTAAAATTGACTGTGCGGTGGATGTCATGTGATCAGTTAGGACGCCTGCTTTTTTCATCCGTTTGCCGACAGAACAACAGGACTTCCATTACATTTAGATGTGATGTGTTGATGAAAGTCGACCTATTCGCTTTTTGGCTTTGCTCAGTGGTCGGAGGTAAGAGTTTAGTTGCACTCAGGACAGCGTCAAGTTTTACTGCCTTGTCTCAAAGTACGTCATTGTATCCGCCATGAACTCGTTGACTTCATATTCAACGACGCAATTTAATATGGATAACAGTGAGCTGGGGATGCATTGAGGATGACTTGGCCAAGGTTTATATTGAAAGCAGCACTTAACATCTAAACGGCACAGCCTTGTATCTGAACAGATGAAGTCTACTTAAACCGATCCGAGAGCAGAGGTACATCCCTCCCTTGAAAAGATTGTTCTCTCCATTACAACTTGGGAAGATTGCTTCCCACAAGGACGTACCTGACGATGGACCTGGCTCTGTTGGATCTGATCGTCACCTCTTCAAATCCTTCCACATTTACTGGCACAGGTTTTCATGATTCACAAATGACTTCGCAATAACTGGATGGCAGAAAACAAGAGCTGCAGAGATGTGATTGTGTGGGCGGTCGATGCGCCATTGGCAGGTGGCAGTATTTTAAAGGTTAAAAATGTGGGCTTTTATTTGGAAATGCTGTGATTTGAATCTGTGGGAAGGGAGAGGAAGAAATATGAAATTCAGGGCTAAATAATGAAAAACAGTGATTATTGTTGATGTGATCCTGAGGATGGCTAAAACTGGTCCAGAAAGGCCGACATTTGAAGTGTTGCAGATATTTGTTGTAAATGGATATCCGTACCAGATTTCAAGGAAATCAATTTGATAGTAGTAGAGATATTTCAGTAAAAGCCAAGAATGTCAACCTGCTGGTGGCGCTAGAGGTAAAGTCATCACCAAAGCTAGTAAGGCTTCATCCCCTGAGTACCATAAATGTCTGTATGACATTTCATGGCTACATATCTCATTGTGGTTAAGTATTTCAGTCTGTATCATAGATTGTATATAAGAAGTGGGCGTAGTCAACGTACGGGCACCCATTGGTTTGTGGATTACACATTTTGAAGCCTCGAGTTCAGCATATTGTCTGCCTCCATCTTAGCTTTCGGCTGTTGCCATTTAGTTTATTTGCAACTAGAAGTGACACGAGAGGGTGGAGCTCAGTAATGATTAGCTGAATAAAACATTTTAAAGCGACCAAAATGTTACAGTTAACATTGTCACAAACTGAAAACACACAGTGAAAGGGTTAAAAGTTCCAAGATGAAAACACAGACAACTCCCTGACAACGCCGCGGCAGCGACCTGTCAATCACAAGGTCGACCCGCTCTAAGGCATACCCTGCTTTATGGTGTATTTTTCTCAAATAGGGACCAAAATTTACTAAATGAAAATCAAGCTCCATTGAAGAAGACCTGAAGTAGTTTCATTTTCTGATATACTTCGATACAATTAGACTTCTTTTGCAACCAGAGGAGTCGCCCCCTGATGGCCATTAGAAAGAATGCAGGTTTAAGGCACCTCCGAACTGGATTCACTTTTCAGAGCCGGAGGTTGGTGCCTGGTCTGGCCCAGAGTGGTGAACCAACCAGCAACAAGAAGTGACCTTGACGCTACTGTGGTGGAGTTTGGGCAGCCACGACGGATCAGCAGTGAAAACACTGTCTGACATTTATTTATTCGCTGTGAGCTGCTTTGTGATTTTATCTGTGACGTTACTTGTAACAAATACTGTTCAACTCTGATTGCTGCCTAATCGATCAGAGTGTCACTCCTGGCCTGTTAAAGGTTAAAAGGAAAAAAAAAAAGGCCCTCTTTCCATGCCAGCCCATCCCACACTGGAATCCTCATCGTCATCCTGCCTTGGCATCAGGCCGAGCCAGGTGGCAGTGTGCACATGTCTAGTCCTGTCCTCCTTGTTCAACCATCCATCATCCCGTCACGAAATACAAGTCTTTCTCTGTGGAACTTCTTAGAATGCAACACCCGGTCCCCCTCCCATCTTTCCATTTTCTCCTCCAGCTCTTCAGGGGTCTGGCTGTCACAGTGTGTTTCCTGTTACAACTCTTCTGGTTCCTTCCTCTGCTGTCAGCCTCAACATCCCGTTATCTATTCGTCTGAAACATGGAGGCTGACACGAGCTGGTGTCTGCTCTGCAGTGGTTCCACTCCAGTCAAAGCTGATGGAACTTGGTGAAGTTTGGATTGGTGGACGGGGGGGGGGATGTGGCGGACATGGCTTAAGAGTATTTGCAGCCATAATTTCAGTAGCGAAGGAAGGGGATTGCTGCAGGAGGCTGCGACCCTTCCTCCTGGCCAGAGTGAGACCAGTGGAAATATAATTTTACCCTTTTAAAGAACTTGAACAATTTCTGTTGATGTGCTTGTGGATGCATTATTCTGTTGTGTCAGAGTACGAAACATTTGGGAAATTTGAAGGATAAACATGTTTTTTTTCTAATTAAGTATCTCAACGTGACTGCGTGTCCTCACCTCAGCTAAACGTTGAGAGGAGCTGCTTAACATGAGTGGCCGTAGCAAATTAATGGTGCTGAAGAAATAGCATATTGCTTCACTTTAAATAGTCCATCTAAATATTAAGCTGTAATGGAAGAAAAAAAACGTCCATGTTTTCTGTACATCCCCACACGCATTTGTGCAGAATTTACAACATTTCTTTTGCTGCCTGAGCAGCAGCTAACCCTCTCTGGACTTGTGGAGGTAAGAGGATAAAATGAAAATTAAAGTAATTTCTTCTGCCATGATTAATATATTTATTACATTCATGACATGACAAAAGAGCAAGTCAACCACAGGAATCTCTCTCCAAGACAAAATCAATCTCTTCTAATGCATCGGTCTGTGATATTTCCATTTGAATACGGAGAAGAATAAATAGTCCTGCTGTGGAGACAGCTGGATTTCCACTAGTTTAAAGGGTGTGAAATTTTCATTGGAAAGAAGCAGGCGCCCTGCAGCTCTGATTCTACATGGGAGAATGCACTCCGATCTATACTAAAATATCATGTTAACAAGATACTAAACCTTTCAATGTATTCATAATGTGATACTTAATTTAATTTCAGGCGTGAGTGCAGGGTCAGATTCAGCCGAGTTCATATGCTTTCAACTGAGTTGCAAAGCAGGAGAAGCTGTATTTCTCTATTTGTAAATTCCCATCTGTAAGATTTATTTAGATGCAAATACGGAAACGGATAGCTCACTAATAAATATGTTACATCTTGTTTAATTTGTATACAAAAGCCGAAGTGTAAAAACTACAGGTAGTGGTTTTGTGTGACTAAATGTACGGGGACGATTTCTCTCTGGGGGCAGTAACTTCCTGGAGTCTTGAGACCATGAGGTTGCCAGGCAACCAGCGGAGACCCATGGAAGTATCTGCTCCCGGGCAAGAAATAGTTTCACTTTTTGTTCGAATTAAACAAACTATGTATAATGTGTTAATTAGGGAGCTTTAGAGGTGCTGGTAGGTGGTTTTTGTTATCTCCGGACAGAGACAGGCGATTGGTTTCCACTCTTTATGCAGAGCTAAGATAACTGCTGCTGGCTGAAGCTTTGTATTTGCCGCAACGACATTAGAGTGACATTAGAGTTTTCTCATCCAACGCTCATCTTAGAAAGCAAATAAGCACAATTCCCCCGAAAGTTTTTGTGCACACAGTTTTGTGCCTTCTACTTTTGATCAAAGAACCAGCTATTTTCGAGCACATTTGCTCAACATTTAATACTGATGATTCATGCCCATCTAAGCCTCGGTGGTGCTTCGACTGCCAGTCACCTCACACTGTGTTTATGCAACAAAAAAAAGTAAGGGGCTTTTTTTTACCCCCCAGAATCCTATAGATTCCCATAATAAATCCGCTCTACGTTTGCTCAAGAGCACTTTAGCAGGGCGGGGTGTTTGTCATGTCTACAAGCCTCTCACAGTGTTTTACCATGCACACTGAGAACTACAGCTGTATAACACGATACCATTAATGCGTGTGGGACAGGTTGACTTGCTTTCACATGGATTACATGGCTACAAAATTTGCGCATGCACGGGAGCTGCATAAGCTTCCAAATTAAATGTTGGTTTTATGCAGATTGCACATGTATCCACTGAAAAGTATGAGAGAGGAGAACGTGAGAGGAGGCTGCAGAGACTCACGTACATAGCAACGCGGCATAATGAGAAAAAGAAGAAGACGAAGACGAAGAAGAAGAAGAAGAAGAAGAAGAAGAAGAAGAAGAAGAAGAAGAAGAAGAAGAAGAAGAGAGGACAGAGAGAACAGGCGGAGGAGAGGAAAAGATTACTACCATAGTACATCAGGCTTAGCTTCACATCCTTAATGGTAACCATGGAAATAATTATAGAGCAGACAGACAGACTGTGTTAGAGAGGGAGTGTGAGCTACAGAGGAAGGGAGGTGGAGGGAAAGACAACGGGAGAGGAGGAGAGAAAGAAAACCGTGGGGGGTAAAGTAGCTGAAATGTTTGTTGGAATCCCTAAACCCTGTCTCTGCAGGATCTAGTGATTGAGGACTATTTGAAGATAGCATGAACAGTTATGTGTCGAGTCAGTGTGACCACATTCTTCCAGAAGCTGCGGAATAGAGTTGATCGCCTTTATTGGCTGATTAGAGTATTTTCTTTCACTACACGGAGACAGTGTGATGTCTCCGGGTGAGATGAAGTGAAGATATCCCCCCACAACTAAACGGAGGTCATATTATTTTCCTCCATATTTATTTCTTACCAGCCGTTAAGGGAATCTGGTGTACAGCAACAGTACAGTGACATGAAACGAGATGTTAAAAAAAAGAAAGAAAAAAAGTTGCTTCAAACCCTCAGTTGTCATGGAAACTGATCTAAGATACCCTTTACCCCTCTGGAAGTGCTGATTGTTTATCATTACCGAAAGCCCAATCAATGGCGGTGTCTTACTTGCACCCGATGTCACTCGCATCATTTGTACAAAGTCCGATGCGGCCTACACTGAGGCGTAGAAGTGTGTGGCAGATTTACATAATTGGATGTTTTGGCTGGCTGGTTATCATATGGATTTCTGAGCAGTATTTCTCTATTCCTATGGAGAAGCTCGTGGGCAATAAGCAGGGATCATGCAAGGCTTGGCCATAGAAATTAGCATTCAAATTTTTAACTGATTGGTCATGATTTGTGTGTGTTTGTGTGTGTTTGTGTGTGTGTGTGTGTGTGTGTGTGTGTGTGTGTGTGTGTGTGTGTGCGCACACGTTGCATGGGCAGGTGGTACGCTCTGGGCTTTGTGGATGTATATTGTGTGAGTAATGACATGCTTGCATGCTTCCCACACGTTTGCACCCCCGCACACACACAGCCCCTCTCGCACGCTGAACTTCACTCTGTGATGTGTGTGTGTGTGTGTGTGTGTGTGTGACTGTAGAAAGGTAAAAGGAAAACAGAGGGAAAACAGAGAGGGGTGAGAGAGGCAAAAAAAAAAGGAAGCCAGGAAGAATTAGAGAGGAGAGAGGAGAGAAAGTGATGAGGGCTTCTTGCGGGGCTTAAAAATCACTCCAGGTCCCAGCAGGAATCCAGCCAGCCCAACCCCTTTCTAAACGTCTCTCTCTCTCTCTCTCTCTCTCTCTCTTCCTTACACTGGAAATACATAGAGAGGGAGATAGAGGGAGAGGGAGAGATAGAGAGAGAGAGAGAGAGAGAGAGAGAGAGAGAGAGAGAGAGAGAGAGAGAGAGACTGAAGTGCAGGGCATCAGTGCGCTGCTGCTCCCTCCCTAAACTGCGCTGCTGTCCACCTGTGCAGGATTATCTCGGTCCGGGCAGCAGACAGGAGTCACTACAACACCCATCGCTCGCCAGGCGGATTACTTGAGGACGAACCGCCGTTTGGTGGGAGGAGAGACGAAGGACTTAGTTGCCATTAACGCCTCGCATTTTGTTTTTTTCTTGTGCCGCCTGTCAGCTTTCTGGCACGCTTTCAGTTTTTTAGCCATTGCAGTTTTTTTTTTCGTTTTTTTTTTTTTTTTTTACTTTATTCTGTGGCGTTTGCTTGGCCACTCCACTGACTCCGTTCGTGTTTTTTTTTTTTCTCCCTCCTCCCCCTCCCACTCTTGCCACAACGCTCTGTGGTTGTTGGTGCTCATCCACAATATCTCCGCCTGTGTTGGAAATTAAAGCTTCCGTTTTTAATTTTCCCTTCTTGCTCGCTGGCTGCCCCGTCGGAAGGGGTCCGATCGGGACAGAAAGGCGCAGTGGAGAGAGCGGAGCGGAGCGCGAATTGGCGCACATACAGAGAGGCGGACCTATTGCGCACCGCGCCGCTCCTTCACGCACACATGGGCACGGACACGCACGCTCGCACGCACCTGCGTGCACACACACGAATGCACATCCAGATACGCAGCTCTTTCCCGCTCTGCGTGCACGCATAGCTTTCGATCGCGATTACGCGCCAGAGTTTTCTTCTGAGCCCGGAGCAGAAACGCGTGGACCTCCCACCCACCCGTCCATCCTCGGCAAGTTCCTTTCTGACATGCACGAGACGGACACCCACTAAGGAGACCATCGCAGAAACATTCCCATCTAAAAGATGAGAGAAATTGGCCTCAGCGGATCTTCCGTCGGTCACCGGAATTGCGAGTGCAGGGTCGGGGCGGAGGGCACCGGGGAGAGAGGACAGGGAGAGGCCGGGGAGGAGGAGCTCTCAGCCGGACTGCCCGCCGCGGAACAGCCGCTGCTGCCGGTGCTCAAGAAGCAGGCTGCTGCTGCCGGGGGGAGGCGGGGGGAGGATGAACAGCGCCTCAGTGTGAAATTATAACACTCAGCTGGCTTTGGGAGTGTTTGTTTTTCTGTCGTTTTTGCTCTCTCTAATTAGTCCGAGGATGCGAGATAACGAACAGTGGCCTACTTAATAACTGTCATCCGGTACTCTTATCATAGTGGCACTTTTGGGTCACCTCAAAGGAAGAATTCAGCACTTTGGAGAAGTAAAGGCCTGCAGTTGCGAATTTACCTGTGCAGCACCTTTAGGAAGGACGTCCTCCCACCTCCAGGCCGCCTACACCACTTTAACTTCGTGCAATGATTACTTTTTATTGATAGTGTTTGTAGTTGATAAGATAAATAATACTCCTATAATGGTTATATAGGGACTTCTAGTGTGTCTGTGGTGCTCAGTAGTGAGTTTATGGTCACCATATTGCACTTGATGGTATTTTCTATCTCTTAAATATTACTTGGCTATAATATTTATTTAAGATATTATATATATATATATATATATATATATATAGATATATAGTTTATAGTTTTCTGTGATATTTGTATAGTATTGTACTTTAGATTTATTATAAGACCACTCTAGTACTTTTTCTATTATACCGTACAAATTTACTTACTTTAAAGATAAATCCCTTAAAGGAGCCCTGTTTCCAGGTGCCTTGGTAGTGGAGACTAGCGGTTTATCATTTATTCATATACCTATTTGTCTATGAAATATATAGAGGTCATGGATTGATTTAAGGCCAACATTCATACATTTGCAACAAGGAAGTGGTTTGCTGTTTTGGGCTTTTGTAGTGGAGTCGATTTCTTTTCGATTTAGTTGGAGTGCTCTTGATTCCCTTTTCTTCTTCTTGGCTTATCTGACGGCTGGCTATTTGAGCAATACGTCTCTGCCTGGAACTTGAACACGGCCTTATAAACCCTCCAGAGGACGGTCACCTGCCTAACAGACAGTCAGACAAACACACGTGTGTCATGACACTTGTTGGCAGGTGCCGTTTGCAGATACACCAACACGCTCAGTTATTTATAGACGTCAGTATCACTGTGTGCTTTTGGAGTATCGATTCAGAACCGGTGTCGATGCTCGCTGGAATGTAACACAAACTACGGAGCTGCTGCAGATTCAAACAGACACCGACACTTGGTGGAATACAGGCGGAAGTCAGTGAATGCATCTCCGGTCTTAGCTGGCCTCAGCTGACTGTGGGGTCACATAGACTGGAAACCCAGAGACTTTGTCTAGAAGTGTGGACACAAAGCACAACAAGACCCCCCACCTGATCTAGGTAGGACATGTTTGTCTTCTTATTTGACTCCCCCAATCCTCCCCTCCCCCCACTCAAATTCACATACGTGTGAATCCAACTCATTATATCATCTGATGCACTTATGTGCATTGCACATGTCGTCTCTCATTACAGAAATACACATCATGATGTTTGTATTACAGGATTGAAAAAAACTATGCTAATGTTGAGAATGTTTCACAGTGTGAGTGTGCCTTTTCATTCCTGCAGTCATATTTTGCAAGATGGCGTATCGATTTTACTGCCCGATGTCTTATTCTGGGGATACACTCTTTGCATTACTTTTAAATACTACATAAAAAGTGCCCAAGTACACACACAGCCCTAAACATACTGCTAATCTTCACCTCATTTGCACCCGTCGCTAGTGCGATGACATCACTTTTCTCTATGTATTTCTGTGGGTTTGTCGTCGAGCTCAAGAGCACAAACAGTCCACCGCGTACCATCTGCTGCTTCCTCACATGCAATGTGATATCCGAGCAGTAAAACTCTGCATAAAAATGCTATTTATGCAGCTCCTTCAACGCTGGACGGCTCAATTGATTTTTGTGAGCTTTAAAACAACTCTTTCCCAAAAAGCTTAAAGCTCAATAAAAGACTAAAAGACTTCATAAATCCAACACCTGTTATGTGACACTTTGAGCATCGCTGAGTAGCTCGGTGCGGTGCACGACGGTTTGGTTTTCAGGGTGTAAGTGTCGGTGGGCTCCTGATGTCTTTGCGTTCTACTGTGGGGGAAAAGCACATGTACAGTAAATAATGCACGATGACAAGCATTAGCTCGGGAAACCAGATCAGACTGCACTCTCTTCTCTTTGCTCTAAAAAAACCATAAAAAATAGTTCCCAACCTGAAACACAAGCTTGATCCAAAATTAGACCTTTTCATTGCAGTAGGTGCATTTTGCAGAGAAGCAGAGAGAGACACACGCTCACTCTCCCCTCCCCTCCCCTCCCCTCACATCCCACCGAGGCCAAAGCAATTGACAGGCGGTTGATTGACAGCTCAGAATGAAGCTCTGCTGCTCGAAAGTTTACCTCAGATGCCTCATGCGCAACATTAACTTTTACAGCAAATGGCACTATCAGTATTACCAAGATCTTATCTTTTTTTTTCTCTGAACCCAACACGAGAATTGCTTTTTCCATGATTCAAACAAAATGTCAACTTATAAAAATCTACCTATGACAGCTTTAGCGTCATACAGATACTCAGCAAAACCAGAAAAAAAAAATGAATTGTCTACTGGTGGCTTGTGAAATTCAAAAAAACATTTTGCTAGGCAAATCGGTTTTGAGAATACAAAGGATTGTCCAGAATTTTGATCGTCTGCCAACTTGGCTCCTACTGTTCGTGTAGAGTAGAGAAACTTGTGATCAGCAGTCAAAATGTGTCACGATCGGGCTGTTGGCTGGTACTTCTTTCTCACTGTGTGTCATTTTTTGAGTTTGCAGTTACAGTAAGAGATATTTAAAAGCCCCATCATTTCACTGTACACTTGAGTATTATTGTATGCGGTACTTGCATCTGTTGTGTAACATTCACACTGGCGAATATATATTTATGTAACAACGAGTTTATTCCTATTTCAGACATGGTTCTCCCATTCTGGGTTTGCATGTTATTTTCTACGTTTATACGTAGAGCTGAAAATATTGGCTGATCAAGAGAAGGTTAATTATACACATCACTTGATTAATCATTGAAAGGGGTACTGCAGCTATTTAGTGTTGCCCTTCCATGGAGTTGGGTAAGGTATACTTGGTAAGGTGTAGGAAAAAAGGCTTCAGAAAAGACCGTGGTTTAAGTTAAAATAAGTATGTCTCTTACGTAAAATAACTACGCTTGTTACGTTAACTGGTATTCACAAAACAGAAGTGAAGTAAAATAACTTTGCAAAGCAATTTTTCGCCTTGCAAGTTTGACCATGGGATTATTTATATTTATTTGCGTCACTCGGCGCTCGCGGTGCCAGAGAGGAATTCGTGCTTCGTCAGGTCTGTTCGCAAGACGACAAGCAAACAACTTTTAAAATGCTTGTTTCTTGAAGGGAGTTCGGATCATTTGGTGCAAGGCTATGCTAACGGTGTAGCTGCTCCCTTTTCCTCCATCGACGCGACAGTGATGACAGAAGGAGAACCGCAATGCCGACAGGCTCTCGCGACACATCGTCACACAAATTTCTCGCCCGAGTTGAAATACTTCAACTCGTGTGCATTTCGCGTTCTTGCTTCATTAGCTGAGCGTCATTCCCGCTGCCTTGTGTCTGTTTGCGTCTATTCGCGTCTTTGTGTTCACACCACACTTAAATTTAGCTTTGGCGTTTGGTGTGACCACACCATAACAGAGGTCTCCTGGGTCAAAGTCCTGTGTTTGTTTGACCCGCCCAACACAGACTTTCTTGCTCTTTATACTACGCCAAAGGCTCTAAATGTTGCGCATGGGTTTACATTGGAGTTGAGCTAGCCTCTGTTCCATTAGCTTCTGTTACTCAGTGCAATCTCTCATTAAAGGTTTCTTTCATCGGCCTTTCAGAAAAAATGAAGCGTGTTCTTCCCATATCGTAAGACAAAGTGGTATCTGCTGCAGCACTTGGTTTTAGTAGTTGAACGTTTCATGATTTTAAACAACGATTACTTTGAGAGCGTACAAAAAAAACTACTGCATGAACATTTACAAGTGCAGTGCACAGGTACTTGGTTTTGTCCATATCCATAAAATTCGCCAACACTTTCTACTGATGTATTTGTTTAGCCGTAACCTTTCTGTAAAGGTCTGTAAACCTCTCCAGCCTTCAGTCCTGTCTGCCCAGCTCCTGCTGTCTTTACAGACAGGTCTGAAAAACCTTGGCCCTTCAACCTCGGCCCTCTTATGTCGAGCCATGTTGTTTATCTCGCGGTGGTGTAGGGCTTATGGAATATAATGCTCGTTAAATGCCAATGAAGATAGAAATATTGGATAAAACGACACTTTCGGATTTATTTTGATAAATTGTAGTCTTTAACCAGATATACAGAGTACACCACATACTGTGGTTTTTGTTAGATTGAGGTTTTCTTACTGGTTTCACTTCGGCTCTCCATTAGTCATGCCAAAAAAATCCTGGATCCTACGTTTCCCATATGACTCCATAGCGTCTTTCATTAGATGCTCTCTGCCTGCTTAACACCCACATCTTTCAAACTCCACGCCTCCGTTTTGTAACACAGGCTCTCTGTTGGAAATGTGAAGCCACAAGCAGAAATTGAGGTTGTTTCTTCAAGCTTTCGGGAGAGTAAACTGACCTTTGGTGGAGTGCACCTGCAATTTAATGACCAATAATGCCAAATAATATTCGTTTTCAGCTTCTAAAATATGAGGATTTGCTGTTTTATATGATTATTGGGCAAAGCAAGCAATCTGAAGAGGACACGTTGGGCATTTCTCACAGATATTTCATCAACTCAAAGATGATTCCCTTAATCATCAAGAACAAATAAATATTACATGCAGCTGTACTAACTGGGAGACTCTATAAATAACATGCATCATTCCAGGAAACATACCGTAGCTGTTTGCACACTGACCATTAGCAATTTTGTTCAGAAAGCAGAATGTGCTTTGACAGCGAGGTCAAGGTTTGCTGAGAGATGCTGCTGCTGTACGAAGGATTGAATCTTCGCACGCTCTCTGTGTTCAAAATCAGCTCTGTGCCAGTGTTTCTCAACATCCGCACACATTTTCCTCTTTTAGTCCGGTCTGTACAGCCACTGCAGAGCTTCATCGCCCCAGCGAGTGACCGAGACTCGTCAAGATAAATATTTCAGAAATATTTTATCACCGCAAAATGTTCCCTGCACGAAGCTACTGTAGGGAACGAAACCCCCGAAACCTCTTGCATCCCTAGTGCCGTGCTTTAACTGCTGGGCCCTAGATGACAGCGGTTGTACATTGCTTTATGTAATGGGAGGAACACAGGAGAGACTGCCTTGCATTTGCAGTCACAGTTCATGGATCAAAAGCAAACAGGGAGCCAACCAGCGTTCTATCATAACAAAGGCAAACATACAAAAAGCCCTGAGCATTTTTAGCGCTATTAAGACACCCACTCCCACTCCAGTCTCCATCTCTGGCTCTTGTGCTCCCTCCCTCTCTCCATTCAACTCCCCCTTCCTCAGTGCAACTCCCCCTCACCCTCCCTCTCTTGTTACCGCTCCCCCAGATGCATTTCCTCCATTTCACTCTCATCCTTTTTTCCCTCTCTCCAGCTTTCTCTCTCTCTCTCTCTCTCTCTCTCTCTCTCTCTCTCTCTCTCTCTCTCTTTCTCTTTCTGTCGTCCTGTCTTTACTCCATACAGCCTTGCTCTCGCGCTGTCCCTCCTACTCCTACACGAACACTTACCCCCCCCCCGCATACACACACACACACACACACACACACACTGTGTTCCTTTTTCCTTTTTTTTTTTTTTAACCAACCTCTTACTCATGTATGTCTACATCCCTCCCTCCCACTCTTTTAACTCTGTCTCTCTCTCAGTTCTCTCAGAGGGTCTAAGCTGGAAGCGATTGCCACCCACACATTCCCTCTTCAGCTTTCAGCTTGACATCAGATTTACATTCAAAATGAGCAAGCGCAGAATTTCACATGTTGCCTAGCACATGGCTGAACATACAAACTGGTTGCATGCACACGTGAACACACATGTCCGTACCGTATATGTGACATGTAAGGTTTTGTTTTCTGTGTCCATGATCATTTATTGCTGCAATAATTAGCCAGTTGATTGAACAATTTTGATGCTCTGTTAATCATTTATCACTCAAAAATGAAAAACGTGTGCTAGTTGCAGCTTCTGAATTGTGGAGTTTTGCTGCTTTTCTCAGTTTTGTGATTATAAATTGAATATGTTTGGCTTTTGGATTGTTGGTTGGACAAAAAGAAGCAATTAAAGGATGTGAATTTGTGACTGTTTTCGGGCAATTTGTGAACAAAGTTCAAGGTGCTTAATTTTAATATAGCGGCGAACAACTATTTGCTACGTAAAGATATGGAGGAGTAATGTCTACCTGAGCAGAGAATGAAGTCATTCTACCTCTGAGTGTGATGTAATCGGAGCTGCTCTTTACTTTGTGCGTGTGCGTGACCCACTGGCTAGCTGTACGGAGATTACTGCTTATAACGTTGTCTTGGCCCCACGGCGTCCTTGTAGAAGTGCAGCGCCCGTCCCCGGTTCCCCCTCAGGTGAACACTGTTAGCTCTGCCGTTTGTGTTGTTGGATGCTAGCCGCTGGCTCAGCCATTTTAGCACTTTTTAATCAAATGCAGGATAACCACCGCTTCACTCGGCTTTATCTTGAATAAGGTGCTGGAAGTATCAAAAAAGCTCAAACTGGTAGAATAGATATCCGCACACTTAAGTCCATGTACGCTCTTATCAAGGTCCTTTAGGCCGTAAGCTAAAAAGAAAGTGTATAAATTTAAGTGTGCAGATATCTATTCTACCAGCATAAATAATGAAAATACATGATCATTCAACTCTGATCCTTTGTGTGTTTTATCATCTGACTTTCAGAACCCATTTATGTCTGTAAAGAAATAGTTTAACATTTTGGTAAATACGCGTATTCACTTTTGTTAGATGAGAGGATCAATACCATTCTTATATCCGTACAATAATTATGGAGCCGGAACAGGGAGGTCATTAAATCAGCTTAGCAATGAAGACTGGAAATAGCAGGAAATTGGCTCAGTAAGTTCAATATTACACCTGTCAACACATTTAAAGCTAAACTAATTCAAACACATGCTATTTTGCACACAAACATTACCTGACTACTTGCGGTTTAAGAGTGAGTTACAACAGTTTATCCATCCACCCAGCACTTATGAGCAGCATCTCCGCTGTTTGCCCCTGACCTCCAACGAGAAGACTCGTAAAGACGCTGAGTTTTTTTCTTTCAAGAAACTGTTTCAGCAAGTTGCTGTAAAACCACCAATTGTCATTTTTACATTTCTGTTTGTCCAGATTAAAGAAATGAGATACAAGGTGTTAATTTGTTTGCTTTAGAGCCTGGGTTTCTGCTTTTTTCCAAAATTAGATCATATTTATTCAGGGAGTGCTGTTTGTGACAGTGTGGGCTCCATGGTAGCTCTGACAGCCTAAAGGAGTGGCAGTGGGAGGCGGGGCTTAGCGAAGGGTCAATTGCACCTCTTCATGCTATCTCGGGCAAACCCAGCAAAACGCTACCTATCCACCACTCCCTATCCCTTGAGATCATGTTTGTTGACACCGCCATTATCTGAGAACAGGTTACACGTTCACACCAGGTGGGAATTGAGTCTCTCTCGACAGTGATCTGATCAGTGTAGTTTATTCCACAAGATTTGCCGAGACTCCTTTTCTTCCCGTTTCATCATGGATTGAATTCTTAATCGACATGCGCCTTGCCATCTTTCCAAACATTTCAACACAGCGATAGTAAGAATGAGCAACTTCAACAATGTTGTTTCAGGACATGGATGAGTTATTAAGCAGCTAAATAAAAGAGAGGATGTCTACCTGCCGCATGACCCCAGCAGGCCTGAATCACAACCTCCTGTGACATAATGATACCTCAGCCAGGCTCCGTTTTCCAGTCTGCTTTTCAAGCCTTTGCATCATCTCCAAACAAGAATTTCATAATTGCATTTTAAAAGAGGTACAACAAGCAAATCTAACAGGTCCCCAGATTTCTTCGCTATCGAGAGCTTTGTTGTATGCCATGTTTGAAACTAAAATATAAGGTACTTCGGGGTGAGGGGGGGAGCATTGCCATGGCAACGAAACACAGAGCTTGTGTTGGGATCTGAAAGAGAGTGAGTGATGAATAGATTTAAATGGAGAGATCCAGACTTTTTTCGTTCCAGGCCGATGCTTTTGTTAACTCTGTAATAAACCATTAAAGTATGAATGCAGGTGTTGAAAAAAGACAATGACCATGCCGTTTCTTTCTGTTTGACCAGTATATTTGTCACACTGCTCAATATCCCAATGCTAATTCCACCCATCTCCCATCTTCCCGTTACCATAAAGACGGTGGATCAGATGATTCAACACTGATTCTGAATGAGTTCTAGCACGTGCTGCCACCCACATTTCTCCACTCTGCGCATGTTAAGTGCAAAAAAGGGCATGTATGGTGTGTTATGTTTGAGAAGTGAATTCGGGTCTGTATTCAAGTTGAAGAGTACCATTTTCCCAAATGAGAAATCTGCTCTTGGCACCTACTCTTACCAAATGATAGATAATGCAGCATGTGGAGTAAATACAGGTGCATGTTAAAAATATAGCAGGTATCCAAATCCATGCAAGTGTTTTATTCTGGGTTCAAATGTTATCCTGCTTTTTGTAAGTCTCTGTCTTGTCTGTTTAAAAAACAGTGGCAATATTCTTTAACATGGACAGGAGGTAGCTTAATGGCCTTTGTTGGATGTAACCTGTAGCAAACCCCTTGATGGTGTTGTCGTTATTGAAGCCATTTTCTTTCTGAAGTATCTCATAGCTGGAGAAGAGAAAACGTCAGCAGGTGTTACTATCCGAGAAGATTCAACATTAAAAAATGGTTCGTTTGGGACAACACGCAGGGGCAATCAAATGTAGGCTAATAGGATGTGCGTTTTGTAAGGAGCTGAAGTTATTGGATGGATGAGGGTAGCGGATGATCTGTGATAGTTTTGATTCAATCAAATTTAGTTTACTCCACTCTGACCAACAATAATATTTACTAATGTGCACTTTCCCTATTAAATACAGATAAAAAGCAATAAATGAACCAATAATATGCTTTGACAGTTTACTTGTATAGTTAATTAATGTATACCAAGCACAGATACAGATATAGTACCTGCCACTTGTTACAGCAGACTTGCAGTCAAACTTTTTTGCCTGTTTGCACTTCTGTTAAATAACAGTTAGTGCAGAATGGTTAAATGCACGAGGGAACATTTAACCTCTTAACTTATCTCACTGCACAGTGGTCTCAGTGAGACTCTGTGTTGCCGATGTGTCTTTAAATTATAGTCATGATATATATACACTGTGTACTGTAAGGCAACAGTAATCTGCCCTCTGTGGCAAGAGAAAGGATTAGTGTACCCCATTCAGATCTCCACCCTTCGTGTAAATTAATACAGACACATCTGAATAAAAGCAAACAGTGTGTTCTCACCGGGAAAGTCTATATATATATTTTTTTTTTCAGAGGTCAAACTGCATTTATTTCCCAACATTTGCTTTAGAGTCTCTTTGGAGATTAAGAAAGTAAAAGCTTTCATGGCTCTGGGGATTCTTGCTCAGCAATTTCTGAACGAAATATAATGTGAAGACAAACTGCTGCATTTGCCTCTGTATAAACAAAATGCTTCGTAAGATAGTTTATCGCTTATGAATAGTCATCATCTTCGAGTTTTGTTTTGCTTGTTATGGATCACTTGATAATTTAACAACGCACTGTAAATTTGTTGTCCTTAAAGCCATCAAATTAATTTATCTACCTGTTTATCACAACATGACAGCCCAGTCGATTCTGAGTTTAGGTCAAATATTTTGTCACTTGCTTGTGGCTCACGATTTTTCTTGTTTTTTTAATAAAATACTCAACATTAATCCTGATATTTTTCAATGACTATGATGAATGTATTATGCACAGCTGCCAAGTAACACTACAGTCCAGAGCACCTGCAGTGCAGCCACCCCACACTAGACTGCTAAAACAGCGCACATGTGAACTCTGATTCGAATCATCAGCGTTATGGGGGCAGTTGGGTAGTCATATAGCAACACAAGAATTATAAAAAAAAAAGAAAAGTGGGTATTAGTACACACTAACTGTACTTTTGGAGGGAAAACAACAACAGCTGCAACTATACCTAAAGCGCACAGACTTGGTCGATTTCCAACAGAAATCCAGAACTCAATGAAATCCTCCATCGGAGGATGTAATAAAACATGTGCTCTCTCTGAATCTTATGACTTGAAATTGGCACCAAAAGGTGTTTTTTTTTTTTAATCACCCAAAGGGTTAGGGTTGTACACCAACTCATAGACTGCTTGTTTTTTTATGATCTCATTGTCTATCTATGTTTAGCTAAACCAACAGAAACGGCCCAAACTTCAGTGGGTTCTTTTTGCCGCAAGACTGATGCCAGTTGAGTCCTAAATCACCATTTTCTGCTTGGCACAATCTGCTCCTCCAGGAGAATCTAATTAGTTTGGGAAACAATATATTCTGAAGTGGTTCTTGATATCACTGTTCTGAGGCCTTTTAGTGGAGATGGCTGCAGTTACGATGCATGCATAATGATTGAATAACCTCCGGCCGTACAGGGCAGCACCCATAATATTTGCTGTTAATTAACACTTCTTGCAGAGTAACAAACACCGAAGAAACTGCGAGTACTACTGTGAGCGGCCACGCAAGATAAATTGAGAATATTTGGAGAAAGATCACAAGGTTCATCTCGAAACTAAAGAAGGTCAATTCCTGAAACAATTCAGTAATCAGTAACTTCTTGGAAATACCAGGTACCGAACAATATAATTTGCTGTCATTTTGTGTCAATCTTCTTAAAAGCGTAGGTTTAGGTTTTTTTTTTTTTTTTTAAATGGAAAAGCTTGCAATTATGTAACCCTTTTACAAAACACAATTTCAAATTAACTTAATTTCGATACAATTACCGTCAAGTGTTAAAAGCGCTCTTGACACCTTATGATGGTGCTAGATATTGAGTCTCTCGGATTTCATTTAAAAGACTCGACCACCGATCAGTCATTCAGCCTACAGAGTTTGACTTGGTAGTTTTGAAGATGTGGATTTGGGCAAACAGAAAACGAGCATAGTTTGATGTCTCGTCTGGGCAACAGACACCTCCATGGTCATCTTCTTCCCTCCTAATATGGGTTGGAGGAAATTGTTAGGATTGCAGAGAGACAGACGGACAGGCGTGCGGTGAAAAGATTGCCATTTGGACAGGTAAATGAAAGAGAGTGAAAGGATAGGGGCGATGGGGATGAAAGAAATACAGATGAAGGTAATGTGGAGAAAATGGAAGGTTCTAGATGCCACACATATTTGAAGGGAGAGGGAAGGAGAGGACGGTATGAGAGAGAGAGAGAGAAAGAGAGCGAGAGAGAGAGAGAAAGAGAGAGAGCGAGAGAGAGAGAGAAAGAGCGAGCGAGAGAGAGAGAGCGAGAGCGAGCGAGAGAGAGCGAGCGAGAGAGAGAGAGATCAGGGGCTGAAGAGAGGTAGAGGGATAAATGCACTATTTGAATTATGTAAAATAGCTGCGTGGGAGAAATGAGGTGTGTGTGTGTGTGTGTGTGTGTGTGTGTGTGTGTGTGTGTGTGTGTATCTGAGTATTCGTGTGACAGAAGAGGCTGAGAGCAAAGCAGAGAGCAGAGATAGACAACATGACAAGTCAGTGTGAGATATGCTGCAATACTGCAGAAATCGACAAGAATTAAGACAAATAAACAAACAAGCAAATGTATAACCAACTTAAATTTGGAACGATGTCGAACAGGGAAATAACAAGATGTGCAGAACAGAAATGTAAAGTAGGCTTTGATATCATCCTGCTGCCGTTGGGAGCCGATAAGAATTTATTCCAGTGAGCGATGGTCACCCTGGCTTTATCAGACAAGGGATTGTTTTCGCCTTCGTCTGGTGGAAATGTGCAACATGCTGTTGACTTTACGTATTCTCGCCTAATCTTGTTTGTGCTCTTTTTCTAGCTGCATGGCTCTCGGGATGACATTGTCTGTCTGAAATACTAGACAACTATTGTACTATATTGGACGGTTTTCCATGAAATTGAGTGCAGAAATTCGTGATCCCCAGAGGATGACTTTAGTGTTCCTCCTGCTTTTCATTGAGCTCTACCTCCAGGTCAAAATGTTCACTTATCCAGTGAAATCTACCAGATGCTAGCACTTGTACAGGTCTTGAACAGATGGACGTGCAATGAATCCTAAAAGACAGAATTTCCCTCTACAGCGCCACCATGAAGCCCATGTTGGTGGTTTTAGGTGAAATGTTTCAACACCTGTTAGATGTATAGGAATAACATTTGGCATCTTCAGGATTGTGTATGTAGACCATCAACATCACCTCCCTGCTCCTATCCAATGGCACAGCGCTGTTAAGGTGAAGAATGATTTAAATGTGCTATATTCAAACCTCAGAGCATTGCTTCCACGTGGCTCTCAAAATGGTGGTGCATGTAGCAGCGCTAACAGCGCTAACAGCGCTAACAGTGTTGAACTGAGGGGGAACCGGAGGGTGGGCGCTATGTAAGAGTTAACCTCCCTGTGAGCACAGTGCATCGCGGGGACCATATCGCTCTAATGACAGTAAAGGTCATGTGAGGCCTCACATGACCCCGGCTGTGTTAACAAAGCAAGGAGAAGCCTGGATAACAACACACAGAGAGGGAGAGCTTCATTATCTTCCCAGGGAGACATTACTCCACTATGTCTTTATATTGCAAACAGTTGTGTGCTGCTATAAATATGCTCTGATTGTTGGATAGAGAACCTTTAACAAAATTTAACTGAAAAATCTAATGTTTTTATATGATTTGATTGCAGGTTTGTGTTTTTATGTAGCTACGTACATCACCACTGTGTCGCAGTGATGATACTATATTTGATATTTGATTAAAAAAGTCAAAATGGACATCGGGAAGCTCAGTGGTTAAGATGCATACGGATCTTTGTTGCATGTTATATCCCTCTCACTCCTGCTTTTCTTTTTTATATCTCTATTGTCACTATCAAATTAAGGCAAAATGCTAAAACAAAATATCTTTAAAGAACTTAAAATTGGTCCAATATATACTTAGGAATTTGTCTTGGTAGCATCAGCGCATAAATAATGATAACTTTGATATTTCTTTGTGCGTGTGACCAATATTATTTAATATTTTAAAAGCACATGTATTTACACGGCATAACCACCACAACAGTGAAGCAGTTTCAAAGTTCTCCACATACAATAAATGATTTTTAAAAAAAAAGAAAACTGAAGAATTTAAGAAAAATTACATTGTTCAAAGAAAATTGAAGAAAAAAAAAGAAAATACAATATTTAGATTAGATTATAAAATCTTTAGAGGAAAATATGTGATAGTAAAAACAATACAAACTCTAAAGGTAGTGGAGGATATTCTAAGTGTTTAGCCTGCCTTTAAACACCTCAGATCCTCTGCTAATTTACTTCACAAGTGTGGCTCAACTTCCTATTTTACACGCAAGTTAGAGATGAATTTTGTGGCCAAAACATGTATTGATTCATAGGCACGCAGTGAGATTTGTTATTCTATTCTGTGAAACACGAGGGCCATTTGTGTTCTTATTTTCCTTCTGCTGGCTGTCTCAAAAGTCACTCTCATCATACAATGCATGAACACGAATTTCCCCTGAGGACGGTGATGCGGAGACACCCTTCAGTCCTGACATTTTATTGAGTTTTGCAACATTTGGTCGAAGGACCACAGGGACGGGGAAGTGGAGGACACGGCCAAAATCAGGCGATACCGTCAGCATATGTACAGCATTCAACGTTCCCTCCTGGTTTTTGATGAGATAATTTGTTGGTGCTGCAGTGATTAAGCAGGCCAGCCAGGTCAACCAGGCCTCCTGTGCTCTCTAACTGTACATTCACACTCTCTCCGTCATCCATCAAGCGTAGGACAGGAGTTTATTCCCTTACTGGCCAATTCAGTGCATTAGACACCGACACGCTGACGGAAGTCAATAAGTGCTTTGTTTGTTTAATGCTCGCTCCTCTCTATCCGTGCATCTCCCGGTCCTTCCCTTCAACATGCAGACTGTTAACATTCGCCCCATCTGACGTCCAGACAGAAAATCCATCTCTCTCTTCGTCTCTCGCCCACTTCGTCCACCTCCTCCCCTCCACGGATGAAGTTTGAGTTATATGTGTGCAGCAGTGAACGCAGCGGCAGTGCTGCTGAACGTGTGTGAACCAGCATGGTTTTTATTTCTACCTCGCTCACCTTTGACCTCTATCTCGCTCTGACATTCTTTCCTGCCCTCTTTCATTCCTTCAGGCAGACTGTCCATAACAGCTCTCCTGTAGCTGTTTACTTCCACAATGGCCCCCGTCTTGTTCTCCCCACAATCCTCTCGCTCTACCTGTGGCTCGGCGAAGCAATTGTTTCCTCTGTTCTCGTTCTACCTTTGAATGTTTCCATTCCCCCGATGTGGATTAGAGTCTTACCTGTCGACCTTTTCTCGTTCTCTGTCCTCTTAGATCATCGCGCCCGGCGGAAGAGCATAGCCACTGGGAAGCAGCCCAGCATGGAGGTCCCTCCCACTGCCCCAATTCAACCCTTCCGACAATCCGTGAGTAACCCCCCCTGTCTCCGGCCCCGCTCGCTGCCCCCGTCCCTCTCGCTGTCCCTCCTCCCTCCTCCCGCCCTGGGCCCGTCACACACCTGTGGCCGCCGGGCCAGCGGCACCCCGCCTCACCCTTTCCCCCTCTCCCTGGCTGTGTCTCCCTCCTTCGCCTTGTGCCAGTATCAGCAGCAGCAGCCAAAGAGCTACAGGAAAGGGTCTGGCACGCCCCCCATGCCCTGCTCGCTGCCCCTCTCCCTCTCCCAGTCCCTCTCCCCCACTCCCTCCCTTTCCTTCACCCTGCCCCGCTCGCCTGCTGCCTTCTCCTCCTCCTCCCCCTTCTCGTACTGGGGCGGAGACTGGAGGGCTGCCGGGTTGAGTCCAGTGGCAGGAGGAACGTTTATTGCACCATTGCCCCCTGTTGAGGTATGTGACACAAACATGGCTGAAGCAGAGACGTTAGCTACAGCATTGAAGAAGCCTGTAGCACAGGAACAGATTTTTTTATTTTATTTTTATCTTATTTATCTAGGATAGTCTCACTCCTCTCACTTGTGATCTCTGATGTCTGTTTTAACTCATATTTACAGAATAATTGGAACAGTATACCTCAAAAGGCCATACCAGTGTGTTTGCAATTGTTTTTAAATAGATATTTTAAATTATTTGTTCCATGCAGCCATTGGTCTTCACTTCCCAATGGTACAAAAATCAATTCGCAGACTCTTTAGTTGTGTAATCTGCATTAATGTTTGTCAAAGTTACCTAATTGGTGTGTGGTAATGCTGTCAAAGTGCAGATCGATTTAAAAATTCTGCACTGCATTTTGTTTGTTTGCAGAATTAACACATCACCATTACGGACATAAAATATTAGAACTGCATGAATGTGCACAGGGGAGGAGCCTCCCCAAGACAAAACAAATCTCAAATCAAACTAAGTGCAAGCAGAAGCAAACAAGAGTGGGAAAAAAAAGGCATTAGAGGACAAAATCCATAAAAGACTAAAATGAATCATGTTGCCTATTTATAGCCGATCATTATGCAAAAAAAATAAACTTTTGAAAAAAGCTTTTCAGTGAATAATTTATTATTTTATAGTGTTTTATTTATTTTTCATCTTTTTGTATTTTTGTGCCCTGTAAAGCACTACATATATATGTATAAAAAATATATAATAGATATAAAAATATATAATATATACACATATATAAAATCAAGTCTGCGAATAGAGCCAATGGATACCTGGAACAGCAGAAAAGATTACAAATGGTTGACAGTGATCTGAATTAGATGGGACTTGTAGTAAATGGGTTAAAAATGCAAAGCACCTGGTATGATTCTTTCATGTCAACAAAAGTGTAGTAATGTTAACAAATGTCGCTGTTGTGTGCTTTTTCATACGAAAGACAACTTGAGTGAAAGAGGGAGAGAGAAGCCCGCAGCGAAAACACATTCTGTCTGCGGACAAAAATAATCTGTTTATTGTTTTATTCATGGCAATAGAAACTCAATCACAAGGTATCAAACGTGCACATAAAAGGGCTTGAAGGATAGATTGGTGTCTTATTAAGTTTGTGCCAGTGTTCTTTGATGCCCATCTCCTTTCCATTATTTCTGCTGGTGTTTGCACACTGTCACTGTAACTGGAAATGGCAGGACTTGTTTTCCTTCCTTTCCAGGAAACTATTTGCTGCCTATTCACCACTGCAGCATGAAAAACAGCTTCCACAGACTTGACAATTACAGGATCCAGATAATCCATTAGAGTAAACGTGAAACCCCGCTTTGGCTTGGTCAAAGTTTGGGTGTTTCATTATTTTTACACAGTGTCGGAGATGAGTTTTTTCATATCAGTATTCCAGATTATCTGATTGGATGAAAAACCCTGAAGGGCGGGTGGAGTGTCACAGTGGGAATTTAGGATGCAGGCCAAAGTTTTCAGCCTTTGCGATCTTCTTACATTTTTCTTTCTGTAAATCACCTGACATGTAAGGGTAGAATATAGAAATTATTATAATTATAGAAATGAAATCCCCAAAAAGCACATTGCTTGGTGTAGTGGTAAACCTGCATGTACTCATTTACTATTACTTTATCGCTAAATATAGCCACAAATACTTATCAGTGCACATTGTGAAGATCACAACTGCAGCCAATAATGTCACAGTCTTTCATGTAAGCTGTGGTGTTAACTAACTGCGAGAGACTCATTTGATCCTAAAAATACTCCATTACAAGGAAAAGTCCTGTACTGAAAATGCCCCTTAAGTAAAGTATGGGATTTTACTTGCAAATTGTACTTAAATGATCAAAAGTAAACATACTCAGAGTGCAGGAAAAATCAATTTTAGTTGTATTATAACTATTATCTTAATTTAATCTGCGGATAATTATATATATATATATATATTAAAAAAAAGTAAAGTACCTGAGTACATTGTCCACATTTAATAGCCGTGGAGGGATGTCACAAAACAGAGTGACTTTGTGTACCAAACGTAGCCACTGAAGGTGAAGTTCCCCCCCACCCCCCTTTTTTCACTATAACCCCCCTTTATTGTGGTTTGTTTTGATTCCGGCTTCTCTCTCTCCCTCTAACTCTGTACTGAATGCTTTTACTCTTTGAGACTTAAAGTGTCAGACGGAGCGTCTAATCAAATCAGATTTAGTCATGCAGGCCATTAGCTTGGAACCAGCAGATGGAGCCAAGTCTTTAGTCATATCCTCAAGACAGGCTTCAAAGCCATTTGACTCATGCCAGATGATGAGGTGTCATTTCCCTCCAGTCATTCTCCCACTCAGTAATGCTGTTATGCTATAGGTATATAAATGGTATTACTAGTCCTCAGGATGCACCTGAGAGCTGCAGAGACGAAGCTTCTTTCAGGCACAGGGGAAAGAAAAACCACAGAGTGACGCTTCATGCACGCTTTGAGTTCTAAAGTTACCTTCACAGCTTTCAGTTCAAGGTTTAAAGCATGACAACTCAACATTTACGGTCTACAGACGTAACAATGTCCTTGTTTGGAGTTTAAAAGGCTATTAGTGGGCTGAAATGTCATCCGGGTGGTAAATGTCACATCTAATAATGTAGTTAGGACTTTTTTCCAGGATATGAAATGTGAATTACTGATCATGACACAAAGTAAAAAAAAATAATATATATATATAATCAAGTAAATGAGTTCAATTAACCTAATGTGTGGCAATTTTCTCACTTGCAAAGAATGACTGTTTCAGTGATGTTTCACTTGGTCCCCCTTTGAATGGACCAGTTTGCGGGACACTGATGTAAGAACTGGTCACGTTAAAGCTGTGGTCCAAGTCCACTCAGGTTTGTTGTAGGCAGGATGGTCTGGCACACCAAGGGTCTTTCCCAATACCTGCGATGCCTTCCTGACGACTTGAGTGCACATTCACACACCGCCACATAAGTGTGACCCACGTCCGAAAAGTACCAACACACTAAAGAAATGTTGAGACCGCTTTGAAGACGTATTCAGAGCTAAATGTATCCCACAATTCACCACGTCTACTTGGGCAGCACCAGTCCTGTTGTTGGCCGTAGTGCGCCTGTAGGCAGGTTTTAGGACCGGTACCAATCATCAGACATAAATAACTTAAAGCTTGTAGAAAGAATAGATAACAACAGGCATTAAATTAAATGGGAAAACAAACAAAGACAAAACAACCTAACTTGATCTCACTATTGGGGTAGGATTCAGCGTAAAAAGATATTGATTATATCGACCAGTCGCATCAGTCCTTCAATTTGGCACTTCACTAAAACGTAAAGTGTGGGTATCGGGACCGAACCCCAAGTCCTGTTCTCCCTTATCAGTGAATGATTTCCTGCTTCAGTGTCTCCGATTGGGTTATTTGATCATGTAAGGAAGCTCATGCAGGAGAAACTGGACCCGTGCCTTAGATTTGATCTGCTGAGCATGATATTTGGACTGTGTGGCTCACCACTGCCTACCACAGGATCTGTTGCAACACTGCAGTTCCCTTGAGGCAAGTGGACATGTGTGGGTGTATGATTTCTTGTTGATAATAAATGTACCTTGTGCTCTTCCCCCGTCACACATTCATGTGTTTCATTTGTGTGTCTCCGTCTGATTTTACTGTTACTTTCAATGCATCTCACACAAACCCCACTGACTCCATGGGAATCATTATCATCACACGTTAAACAATCTTTCTCCTTAAACCATACCCGACTCCCTCTTCACCGATCAACTAAATCTTCTTCAACTTACTTCTCCCACTTCTTCTTCTTCTCTGTAACTTCGCGCCATGCACATCCTCCCTCTCCTCCTCCATCTGTTTGCCCTTCTCGTTGTTCTCCTCCTCCGCCCGCTCCAGAGTTTCCTCAGTAGAAGGTTGAAGGGCTCGATCAAGAGGGCTAAGAGTCAGCCCAAACTGGACCGAACCAGCAGTTTCCGCCACATGATCCTCCCCCGCTTCCGCAGTGCCGACCAAGACAGGTCAGTGAGTGAGCGTGTGGCGAGAGTGATTTCAAGCATTGAGGATTAATCTGCTGTGTCTGGCTGTGTTTTGGCTGTGTTAATATGCAAACACTGTGCAGTTGCATTTATGTATGAAATCAAATGTTTGTCTTTTTCTCCCATACTGTTCTGTGTAAATGTGATGGGATCTACTTACACAATAAAAAGCTTCCCCCTGATTGAAACAGGAAGTTGGGATGGGGCAAAAACACCGTTAGTGGACATTCAAAAGTGTAAACCTTCAGTGTAAAATTCATGAAGGAAACAAATTTAGTTTTACTAGACAAGTGAAGTAGAGGGTAGGCTCAGAAAATGGTCATGACATTATCGTTTGAGGTATATAGAGGGTATGGTTATGATGATAATGGTACATGAAAATGTCAAATCTCAACCTCATTCTATCTAAACTACTCAACCTATCTCAACCTCTTTCTATCTCTTTCTCTTGGTTGCTTTCTATCCATCTATCCATCTCTCCATCTATCATTTATCCATCTCTCCATCTCTCCATCTATCATCTCTCCATCTCTCTATCTCTCCATCTCTCCATCTCTTCATCTATCCATCTCTCCATCTCTTCATCTATCATCTATCCATCTCTCCATCTATCCATCTCTCCATCTATCCATCTCTCATCTATCCATCTCAACCTCTTTGTATTCATCTCTTTCTCCACTTCTTCCTATCCATCTCTCTCTACCTCTTTCCGTCTACCTTTTTCGAATTCTTTCTATTTCTTTCTCTCGACCTCTGTCTGACTCTTTCTCTCGACCTCCTTCTATCAATACATCTTGATCTCTTTCGTTCTTTCTATCGATACATCTTGATCTCTTTCGTTCTTTCTATCGATACATCTTGATCTCTTTCGTTCTATCTCTCTCAACTACCTTCTATTCATTTCTTTCAGCCTCTTTCTACTTCTTTCTCTAGACCTCTTTCTATCTCTTGCTTTGGACTCCTTTCCGCCCATCCATCTCAACCTCGTTCTATCTCTCTCACTCGTGCTCCTCTATCCTCAACCTCTTTCTATCTTTTTCTCTTGTCCTCTTTTTCTCTTTCTCTTGACCTCTTTTTTATCTATCTCCATCCATCATTGCTATAAATTGTTTTTTTTATTTTACACTCTCAGTGTCACTTACAATAAAAACACTCGGCACTATTGCAGTTTCTCTGCCGGAGATGAAAAAACATTTCCCTCTCTCCACGGCAACCAGCAGACAGCCATATGGCGGCTGTACAAACCATAATGAGTCAGTGGGAGATTTGCTTAATTATACCTCCTCTGTATCATGTACATAGTTGTAGCAGCACTGGCATTCGTCAGGCACAGCAGCACAAGAGTTATACTGGTAATGTTCGATGGAAAACATTCTCAGAGTGCCAAATTTAGTTTTTTGCAAAAGTTTGCTCTGGAAAGTTTTTATTTTGAAGGAGAAACAGAATACACTTCATGAAATATGAGGTTTCTTGTTTTCATGTAATGTTGTAGATTTTTAAATGTGAGGTCAGCCTTGTGTGCTTTTATTATTGAGTTAAGCCTCTTTTGCACAACAACGAAATAATTTCCTCCTCACCTTCTCTTTATCTACAGCTCCACCTCGATGGTAGAGATGCCATGAGAGAAATAAATGAGGGGGGATATTTAATACCAAAATATGCCCCCAATTGGGAAATAATACTTCATTAGAAAAGGACTGGATTGTGGCCACAGTATTTTGTCTCTTATTGCAATTAATAATTATTTTCCTAATTACAGTAGTCGACAATAGGTTTGGTCTGTAAAGTGTAAACGTCTTCAAGATCGTTTGTTTCATCCAACCAAGAGTCCAAAACCCCAAAATATTCACTTTCACTGTCATTTAAGATGAAAAACAGCAGCCACACATTACAATTAGGAAGCTGGAACAAGATGTTTGATTATTTTTTTTGCTTTAAAGATGATTTACTTTAATACATTTTCAAAATAATTGCCAATCTAATTTTCTGTGGATAAACAAATGAATTAATCCAGGAATAGTTCTAAGCTTTAATTTTGTCCATTCAGTTTATCTATGAACTCCCACCAGACAGCTACAGCCAAGATAAACTCAAACTCAAACTTCAAACTTCAAACCTGAGCAAGGTCATCTTGATAATGTAAACACAGGGAAACAGTGTACTCAGGAGAGCGCTACAACCTTTTCTGAGCCAGGGGTCTGCCAAGGTGCGTTTCCACATGATTTATTCATCTGGGGAGGTTTTCGGATGTCTGTTATCCCCGGCTGGTCTGAGGAGACACAGAGCGGGCAAAATAGTCAAGAGCCGAGGTTGAATGCCATTTTCTCAGATCCCGGTTTACTCTGGATGTTTTCTGTCAGGCATGTTGGCGAACATCTGCAGCTTTGATCATTATTATTCTCTTTTTTTTTTTTTTTAAATCTTTATTCATCCAGAGAGAGTTTGCTGAGAAGACATGCTGTTTTTCCTCCTCAGTCTGAAATACATACAGCCATAAACGTGCCTCTAAGCTCCCAAACAGGCTCTAAAACAAGGATACTTTATATTTCCGTACATATTTTTTTATCATACAAATACCCAACGGGTCTCAGAGTTCCGTTCCCTTACAATACTGTAGGTCACCCTGTCCTATAACTCATAATTAATTATTCTGTTTGTCTTAGCCTGTTTTTCAGCAGAGTTTCCGTGACCTCTGATGACCTGCATTTCCTGTCCAGCAAAATATAATGTTCTGCACATTTTTATATCATAAATTAGTCTGTTAAGTACTTAATAGATTACTTGTTTAGCCTATATAATTCTACTAAATAGTGAAAAAAATGTTTTCCATTGCCAGGGATAATTTATTCAACTCTTTTTAGTCCCAAACCTAAAGATATTAAATGTGCAATTATATAAACAGAAAAAAGCAGCAAATCCTCAAATTTGAGCAGTTGGAACCAGGCGTCAACCTCCTGTTCTGAAAAGTGAAGCCAATGTGGAAGTGCTTTAAACCTGTATTCTTCCTAATGGCCATCAGAGGGCGATTGTCCGATTGTAATGAAGTCTTGTAAACAAAACAACACATAAACGGTAAACATTGCAAACACGAGTTTAGGGTCTCAACCTCTAGTTTCAAGTCTTCTTCAATACAGCATGACATTTATTTCGTAAATTATGGTCCATTTAGAGTAAAATTGACCACAAAGCAGGGTATGCTTTAGGGTGTGTCTACCTTGTGATTGACAGGTCGCTACCACGGGGTTGTCCGTGCTTTCGTCTTGAACCGTTAACCCTTTCACAGTGTGTCTTCAGTTTGTGGAAGTTAATTCTAACCTTTTTGGTTGCCTAAAAATGTCTTATTCAGCTTTTGTACATCCACTTCTACATATTGTATACAGTCTACGGTTGGAAGTGGCAAATGTTTGATAAGTCTCCTTGATAAATGATTGAAATTATCAATTAGCAGAATTTTTGCCTATAAACTTTCTGTCAGAAATATTTGGATCTTTATTAAGCCTTCAATTGGCCTCACGTTGCTGTAACATTAGTTATACATTATATATAGGCTCCAATAATTTTTCTTTTTATTAGCAATTCATTTGCGAATTAGCAAAATACAGGAAACCAGAAAATCCTCTCGATTTATATTAAATGTTTGACCTTTTTGCTTGATTAGATTGACTCAAAATCGTTGCACAGTGTTTGCTTTTTTGCCAACGGACTAATTAATTGATTGACTAATTGTTTCTGCTCTACACACGTAGTTGTTCAGGTGGGTTAGATTTCTTTGTGTAGTTGGCTGGGAGACGAGTTTGGCTTTAGTTCACTGCAGCGATGCATGAAACATGTTTTTTTAAATTTCTAGATTTGAATTATCTGCTAATTGAATCCTTGTTTCTATCTATCATCACTGGTGCTGAGGTTGTTTTCTCAGATATGAGGTTCAGGTTGTGACGTGTTGAATACAATCTGCAAGGTCTGTGTGTGTGTATGTGTGTATGTGTGTGTGTGTGTGTGTGTGTGTGTGTGTGTGTGTGCCTTTTCATGTTTGACTCTACCTACACTTCAGCTCCCCACTGAGACCTTCAACCTTCTTTTACCTCCAGCACTCTTGCTCTCTCCTCAGTCCGTCTTTCCACTTCCCTTCCCTTCCCTTCCCTTTCTTTTCCCTCTAATCCATGCTCTCACTTTCTTCCTCTCCAAAGGTTCCACTGTTTACATAATCAAAGCGATTTCCTTTGAGAGGTCTTCTCTTTCGATCCCCTCACCCCTTCCTCTCTCAGTCTTCCCTTCTCTCACATCCTCTCATGAACTCCCCCACTGTTTCTCTCTTCTCTATGTTCCCCCCAACCTGACTCATTCCTTTGGGTCTATTTTTATCCCTCTCTCTCTCTCTCTCTCTCTCTCTCTCTCTCTCTCTCTCTCTCCCCCTGGTCCCTTACATGTAATCAGTGCACTGTTGATGAACATTATGATTGAATGTGGACAAAACCAGTGCGAGCGCAGGGCAGAAGCTGAGAGTCGGACGCAGCACGGAGGACATACAGTATCTTTTTCTTTCGCTCCTTTTTCCTCATTTCCATCCTCCCTTTTCTTCTGTGAGGGGCTTCGTCACACCTGACCGTCCCTCCTCGCTCTCTGGTTAGACTCTCTGTTTCATCATGCATCTGTCTTGGTGACTGTCTGCCGAGCTGCTCTGTGATGTTACACGCCTCTGTGCATGCGTGTGCGAGTGGGAGTAAGTGTGTAGGTGAGCGTGATGGATGGGCTCTTAGCGGAAGCCTTGTTCACTTCTATGTGTGTCAGAATTATTGATGTTATTAAGAATGATTTTAAGATGTTGTTTGTACAGTTTAAAATGTTTTGCCCGGAGGAGAAAGACTGGATACATCTGTAGAGAAAGCTGCGTAAACACAAAAAATGAAGATATCTGCCGAATTTTGCGGCCAATCATTTTATCGAACTGAAAACAAATAGACACAAATGTACAATAATGAGGTTATGATGAGCATTTCAGAGTCACTTTGCTGTCCATTCTATCTACTGGATTTTCTTAAAACATTCTGCTAATGAACCGTGTGCTATTAGAAGCTCGATCAGTCTGCTCACTTCACAGCTGCCTGTTCAATTATTTACAATGAATAGTTTCAAAATGTTCATTATTTTTCATTGCCTGAAGTGTAGCGCACTCTTCCTCTCCTTTTGCCTCTTAGCATCACAAGGTTAACACTGTAGCTTTGAGTTATTACTTGCTGTCGACAACCCAAACAGTCGAAGTGTTGGAAAAAAAGTCAGAAATGTTATAAAGTCAGTGGGCTTTATCTCAGCAGGACCAACTGAAATGTCAGGATTTCTCTCAAATAAAACATTAAAAAGAGATGTTTTTTCCTGCCTCCTGCTAAGAATAGTGGAAGCTTTCACCACGTTTTATATGGAATATTTTGCTGATATTCATCATTGCAGACAGACACATCTCATTTTATTAGCTGAATATCTTCTTCATAAATAAATATTTGGTATGTGTTAATCGCCTTTATTGTCATATTTCAACAGATTGTGCAGCACTCATAAGGCTGTTTGTTAGTGCACAAAGAAAAATGTGAAAATCAAATGCAGTTTTGTTCAAAGTAAGGCACCGGGGTTTAAAATTACCATAATTTTCTGACATTGACAAACAGCAATGTCCTGTAGTTTCTTGTGCACACAACAGAAGTGTAATACAACCTTGAATGAAAGAGCCTCCCCTCTCCACATCTAACCACAACTATCATTCCTCCCAGGACCCGTTTGATGCAGAGCTTCAAAGAGTCCCACTCCCATGAGTCCCTGCTGTCTCCCAGCAGCGCCGCCGAGGCGCTGGACCTCACTCTGGACGAGGACGCCATCATCAAACCTGTCCACTCGAGCATCCTGGGACAAGAGTACTGCTTTGAGGTGAGAACTGAGGTGCACGGTGGGGACAAACAGCCACACGCACACACACACACACACACACACACACACAAACACACACACACACACACACACAAACACACACACACACACACACACACACACACACAGTGTGCAGTGTACAATACAGTAAATAGCACCAAAAAATGTTGTGTGTGAGAGAGACTGTGAATTGAAAGTGTTTTATTTTTTTTCACTGAAATGAGCCCTTTTCCCTCCATAACTTGCTGCAAGAGTGTCAGCTTTTTTCCCACCATCTCTCCATTAGCGGAACATGACAGAGGTTGAGAGTGAATACAAGACATTGTTTTGGCGCCTTGGTTGCAGTCTCCATAGTAACTAATGGCTGTGGTTGTTGAATTTACCGTTGGCTATAACCTCAGGTGACTACGGCATCGGGAACCAAGTGCTTTGCGTGTCGCTCAGCTGCAGAGAGAGACAAATGGATCGAGAACCTGCAGAGAGCTGTCAAGCCCAACAAGGTGAGGGGAGAGAAAGGGATGCGGTAGAGGTAGAAAAAAAAAAAAAAGGATGATCCCTCTGTCTGTGTGTCTCTCTCTCTCCTCCCCGTCTCCCGTTGTTGTCTGTTTTCAATAAGAGCGCACCGCTTCATTTCTCTGTGTGAACTCCATTTTCGTGTTTGTGTGTGTCTGTGTTGAACAATTTTAGCCGCCTCTCCACGCAAAAGTATTAAAGCTGCACAAGGTGATGTTGCAGGGTAGAGGCTCCAAATAGCAGATTTTTTTTTTTTGAGAAACTTTGATATCCACAAATCAGATAATATGATGCTATTAAATTGCAGGCTCATGTTTACCAACCCAGCATGTCTGTGAGACTTGGTGCTAAAGGATCCTGAAGAGGCAAAAGATTGAATACTGATGAGTCCTGGTCATTTCTCACTGTGGGCCTCATGCAAGAACCACTTGAAGGAACAGATTTGTTCTTAAGTGCCTTATACGAGTAATTTAAGAGATTTATTACATTCACCAATTTTCTAATGGCCTTAACATAGAGGGGGCTTTTTTTTGTGCAATTAATTCCCACGTCAATTCATTTTTTTTTTACTTTCACACAGAATGCTAATAATAAGGAACAAGGTTTTTTTTTAGCTCCGCGAATAAAGGCATCAACTAATCATGTTGTGCAGAATGGACATATTCAAAGCTTCTACTTACATTGTACAACGTCACGCTCTCTTCATAGTCCGAATAAGCCCACAGGAAGATGCTGTGAGGCACAAAAAACCTTTTGCCCTTAGACTTACATTGAGACATCTTTAACTCCCCAATAAACTTCCCAATATTAACACTAGACCTTATTTTAAACTTTAGGCCCTAAAAGTTGTAAAAATAGCCAAATCTAGAGTTATTTTCCCTCCTCTGTTCATGTGAATGAGCACGAGAACGAAGGCTGTGAGGCGGGGATGAAGGAAACGCTAGTTTGCTTGCTCTATCGGCCCATGGTTGTGGAAGATTGCCGTACGATCTGGGTATTTTCTTTTGAATTCTATACTCGGAAGTCAAATTCTTAAGCTTTAATGCGCCCCTGAACAACTTTCATTGGAATGAATGGACCCTGCCTCCACCGCTCTATCTAGTTCTCTTTATACATCCATGAGTCCAAACCAAGAACGCACACTTCATTACTCCTCTCAACCTTGACAAAGGCAGCACATACCAGATCCACTCCTTCAGTTCTTACCTTTCACAACAAAAGCCCGAGACATTTACACTGCGTAACTGTTAACTGGAGGGAACTAAAACTCACTCAGAACATTTTGCTAAAAGAAAACTCAATAAAATATTTAATATTCATTTAAGCTATACAACAGTTTACCTCACACAGGCTGTCAGACGCTGCTCTGGGTTAATAGGATCCCGGTATAGTTATAGTAGCCCTCGGCCTTTGTGAATTTATTCAAACCTTTCATTGAAAAGGTGCTGCAACTGTCGAACATTTGGTGTTTGAATATGATTCCGAAATTAAATTAAATTAAATAAAGATCCGAGACAAATTTATTTGAGGGTTGAGGGTTTTAAAATTGTACGATTTTTATTGCCATATTTCAGCACCGCAACTTACATACAGTTCCGTAGGAAAATTCACTTCGACAACCTCAGGGTCGTTACGCAGGTCGCTGTCCAGTATGATCTTCTGTCGCACCGCACAGTGAAACATCACCTACTGTAGGCTATAATGTTATACCGTCTAAGATCTCCATGACTGTCATGTCCCTGTGACCTCCTCTCATTTTAGTCATGGACGTAAGATTTACTAACATGAACGTTCGTGAAATGAGGGATTTACAAAGAGAGTTGGGTGAAACCGACTTGGATCATTCCTACGAACAAGAAAAAAAAGGAGTGGTTTAGGATGAGGACAAGAAAATGTTCTTGCATGCGGCCCAATGTCAGTATGTTCATATATGACACCAGATTACAGTTAATTATTGCAGAGGGGATGCAGCTCTTCTGTATGATTTAAGCAGACATGATGGTGTATTTTCACATAAAAAAAAAAAAAGATCTTTCCTGGTGCAGCTTTAAGGTACTGTGATTGTATTTCCATCCTCACAGCTTAAAAAAAAAACAAATCTCAGCCCTTCATATCGGCTCAAAAACCAATATCCTAATTTTCACCCAGATTTCATAGTTCTGCAAAATTGTCCCATATTTCCCCTCGCTGTTATTAAAGAAAGTGAACAGGCATGCGAGATACGCAGCTTTGATGGCAACCAGGGACTAAGAGTTATTAAACCAGACTGAGATGAAACATCGCCCGAGCTGAATGCCTCGTCCAGATGCTCAGGCCGCGGGGGTCCTGGCTGAGTCATGGAGCTCCAAGGACTCCACACGGGGGCTCTCTCCAAACTCGTCCCCCTCCTACCCCTAAACAACACGCACCGTGCATCTCAGACCAGATGCATCGACAGAGATAAGACCCACTGCAGAGACAAAGATCATCATTATGCTTCTTAACTTTTCCGGAGCCTTTTAATTCCCTCTTTGAGCTTCGGTTGTTTGTTGTTGTTTTTTTTTTTTTTTTTTAAAAAAGGAGAGAGCAGCCACTTTCAACCTGCTTTCATGTTTTTGCTAGTTTTTCTGGTAGTGAGATCAAGATCTGAGTGTAACTCGGAAAGATGTAACACGATATCAAGGTGGAGCACTCGAGCCCATGCTGGTGCTGCTGCACTGTATGTGCACTTGCAAACTGAGCCACCAGATGCCCGGCACATTCAAACTCAGACATTTGGAATTAATTATGCCTTGTGTTTGGCGCTGGTTATCAAAGAGCATACAAATGGAGAACTTAAGAGCCGTGAATCTAGCTGGTGCTCGCATATTGACTCGTCAAAATTAGGACTTAAATAGTCTGAAGCAAACAGGGGGCTAACAACAATGGCAGTTGGGCCCAATTGAAATGAGTCAGCCCCCACATCCCCCTTTTTGCTGAAACATCACTCTAAACAGGGCACTCTCTCCTCCCGTGGGGGATGTCAAATATAGCTTGGGCTCTGTGATCATGATTAGGAAGTATAGCTGTCTACAGAAACATTACCACCATTGTTTGTCCCTTCGTCTTTGCAGCACACCTGCATTGTGTCATTTGTGTCTTTCTACGTTTAAGTGGATTGCTTTTCTTCAGCCAGTGAAACCACTTCACCTACTGTTATTCTTCACACATTTTTTGTTATCTGTCTTTTTCTGTGTTTCCCTGTCACGCTGACGTCTGTTTCTGTATTCAAGTCCAGAGTTGAGATCACCTCATGAAGTACAGCCTACAGTCCCCAGTAACACAACCGCCATGTCACCAGCTATTTCTTGTCATTTGCTCCTGCAGGCTGACCAGCTGTCGCCTTTTATTCACACACACACACACACACACACACACACACACACACACAACCGTCTCTGTTTCCATATCTCAGAACTTTTTTTTCTTCGCTGTTTGCCATGCTTTCCCATTTTCTCTTATAAAGCGTTTTACGGCGGTCGATGCACTTGACCTTATTTGACCCGACTCCATCTCCACGCAGGACAACAGCCGGAGGGTGGACAATGTGCTCAAACTGTGGATCATCGAGGCCCGCGAGCTTCCAGCCAAGAAACGCTACTACTGCGAACTTTGTCTGGACGACATGCTGTACGCACGCACCACCAGCAAGCCCCGCACCGATACCGTTTTCTGGGGCGAGCACTTCGAATTCAACAACCTGCCAGCCGTCCGCAACCTACGCCTTCATCTATACAAGGAGACAGACAAGAAGAGACGCAAGGTGACAAAGAGATCTGTAGGGTAGCATGGAGGTCTGACAAAGGCTAGTTTGACAGGAGCACTGTGGTAATGTTTGGTTTATTTTTAGCATTTTGTTGCTTAAAGATGTGCTACGATTTTATGATCATTTAAATATACCAAGAAAAAAAAAAAGGATTTCTAAAGTTGCTATAATTGGTAAATGTATGATCAAATTTAACATATGACAATGTGAAAATAGTGCGACAACGTGAAAGGAGTTACCCGCGTACTGATGAACCCACAGAGAATGATCACCTTAATCTGAAGCTCCACTCAGCGTAATAGTTTGAGGTCATTGTTTAGCTGTCCATCCCGAAACTTTACTCTTTTGGTTCTCTGCCACTCCGGGCAGCTGTTTTCAGCCAGAAAAACAAACAAACCACTTTACAGCACCTTCTCAGCACCAGACAGCAGACAGACACAGTTGGTGACTAACTGTTGGAGCATTTAGCTGCTAAGGAGCCAGATATTTCCCCCAGGAGTGGCTAGAGAGCAAAAACAAAGTTAAATGAGAGCGAAAATTGGACCTATATTACTCAGGTGTTTAAATGAATGATAATGTTGATCCGTAACTGCTGGGTGTGTAAATAAGAAACAGTTTTCTAACAATTTCGCTAAATGAAGGTATGAAATGATGATAGTCCTGAAAGTTAGAAGTTAGTTGAAAGTCTTTATCAGCCCCTCTTTCTCCAATATTTTTACAACAGAAATGAGCAATTTGGCTTATTAGAGTCTCAGTTCAACAAGAACAAGAAGAGATGAAAAAATAACAAATTGTCAGGCGGTAACATTATGCAAAACAGCTGCTTTTCCATTCAGTGGCTTTATAATAAAATAGCCAACAGCAAAATGGGGTTTTGTCTGCGGTGGCCCTGCTTGTTGTCTTCGTCATTCACGTTAATGGCTTTATAACAAAATCCTTACGGTTATGCAACGTCCAAAGTTTGGGTTGGAGGGAAATGGGGGAGTCTTCAAACTGCAGCGAGTCTGTTCACAAACAGAGCAGAGGCTCGAAAGACAAATAATCCAGAAGCAATTAATGGCGTAATCGTTGAGTCATTGCTTTGGATCACCAACCCTATCGCCCCCCTGCGGATACACAGCATTATGGTCATTTTGTGCTGTTAGGCAGTAAAAAATCTTATTTTTTTGCCACTTTAGTATTTGTCACTTGTAGAATTTTTTTTTTTAAGCAAGACAATACAACAGTGAGTCACAAATCTGATAATTTCTTTTCTAAATGTAGTACAAGAGTAGCATCATCATAGCAAAGCAACTCATTTCTATCTTCAAACGACTCTCCGGGGATACAGTGTTAGTCTTGCTCCTCGTTATTTATTCAGTGCTAAAGCTTTACATTAACTTTTTTTTGACATTTCAGATTTATTTCTATAAAACTTTTCATCGACACATGCTTATCTCAACTTATATCTACTTTTTTTTTTCTCTCTCTCTCTCTCTCTCTCTCTCTCTCTCTCTCTCTCTCTCTCTCTCAGGAAAAGAGCACATACTTAGGGCTTGTGAGCATCCCCATCTCGAGCATCACTGGACGTCAGTTTGTGGAGCAGTGGTACCCAGTCATCCAGCCCAGCGTCCTCACTAAGGGAGCTGGTGTCGGAGGGGGGAAGGTCATCAACGCATCCCTACGCCTCAAATCCCGCTTCCAGACCATGAACATCCTGCCCATGGAGCTGTACAAGGAGTTTGCAGAGTACGTCACCAATAACTACCGCACCCTGTGTGCTGTGCTGGAGCCCGTGCTGAGTGTCAAGAGCAAAGAGGAAGTGGCCTGTGCATTGGTGCATATACTGCAGAGCACTGGGAAAGCTAAGGTAGGAACACCTTCATGTGACTTATCAGTATGTGAATATGGTCTGAAACAAAGCCTTTTCAGTCCTTTTTTTCTATTTCTTCTGTCAACAGAATAATAAAGTTTTGTCCGTTCTTTCTCCAGGACTTCCTGTCAGACATGGCGATGTGCGAGGTAGACAGATTCATCGACCGAGAACACCTTATATTCAGAGAGAATACTCTGGCCACCAAAGCCATAGAAGAGTACCTCAAACTGATCGGACACAAGTACCTCAAAGATGCTATAGGTGAGCTGGAAAAGTGGGTCACTTGATGTTTGAGTATGTCACTGTATGAATTAAAGCAACTGTGCAATATTCACACCGATATGAAATTGATTTTAAAATTCAGGAGATTAACCTTTGAAAGTGTTGGACTGACAAGACTTTTATTTAAAGGAAAAGTCCTGCTAGATTAGATTCTGTTTCCTATTTTTCTCTCAGTCTGTCTCCATGTTTTGGCTTGCATGCAAAGTTTGGTTTTGTGAGAGGATTTTATTATTTCAAATGTTCTACCTTACCCGGAGACAAACTTATGTTGAGTTTGATGATATTTTGAATTATGTGATAAGCCTAAGGTCTAATGTCTGTTGGATCAAGACGCAGCTTTTCTCAAAGGAAGAGCAGGGCATTAATTAATGTTTTCACAAGTATATACAAAATCAATTATTGTTTGGAATTACAGTGGTCTATATTGGCATATTTAATGACCATTAGTCTGGCTACTTGTAAACAGGAAGTGGAATTGTTGTAGTTCAATTGAAATGGTTCAGAACAAATTATATATAATACACTTTGTGTCGCACTTTTCATACAGACAGTGCAGCTCAAACTGCTATACATCAAATTGTATATATTTCAAAACAAATAAATTCAAATGTAAAACTTTAAAATGTAAAAGATAATATAATTAATAAAATAAAAATATTTTAGGGTAGAGGGATAAGAATAGACTTAAGAATAAGATTCAATGAAATTATTAAATTAAGATTAACATTTTAGAATCAATTCTTAAAAGAGACAGGAAGCCAATGTAAAGATGCTAAGATGGGTGTCGTGTGCACTCTTTAACTTGTTAAATCGCAGGCAACTGTATAAACTGTTTACTGATTTTCTTTGTTAATCCTGTTAAAAGAGCATTGCAATGATCCAGAGACCCAGAATCAATTTATTTTAGTATGAGCAAAATATGGTCTTATTCCTCAGGTGGAAAGATGCCGTCTTAACTTGCCTTTTCAATATGCTTACTAAGGTTAAAATGATCGACTATAACCGTTCCGCAACACTGCATTTGATCTATTGAATGTTCTGCTTTTAACTTTCCCATAATGGATTCCTCTCTGTACTGTTGGTTGTTGTTGTTATTGCCGCTGCTGCTTTCTGTATTAACAACACTGAACTGATCTTGGTGATAGGTTCTACCATTTTGCTGTTACTAATGAAATGCCATTTGTAGGGGAGTTCATAAGGGCCTTGTATGAGTCAGAGGAAAATTGCGAAGTGGACCCCATGAGAACACCACCCTCTGTGCTCCCAGACCACCAAGCCAATCTCCGAATGTGCTGTGAACTAGCACTCTGCAAGATCGTTAATTCCCATTGGTGAGTAGTCATGCAGCGCTTCATTTTGCGTGTGTATTCCTCTCCGCTATTTTAAAGATGCATGGTACTTCAGGTTCGTTCACAGGAAACTGAAGAAACTCTGAATCTCCCCAGTTTGTTTCCGATCCCGACGTGTAGTACATATCCCCTTCACAGTGTTTTCCCTCGAGAGCTGAAGGAAGTCTTTGCCTCCTGGAGAGTGCGCTGTGCTGAGCGAGGTCGGGAAGACATCGCCGACCGTCTCATCAGTGGTTCCCTCTTCCTGCGCTTCCTGTGTCCTGCCATCATGTCCCCGTCGCTCTTCAACCTCACCCAGGAGTATCCCGATGAGCAGACGTCACGCACGCTCACCCTCATCGCAAAAGTAGTGCAAAACCTGGCTAACTTCTCCAAGTCAGTTTTATTTCATTTTATTTACAGCCTTTACACTTTGCATTCAGTCACCAACCAGTACACAATATATAACATGCTTAACAGCAGACATTCAAACAAAACCCCATCATCAATCAATTATGGTACAAGAGATTTTTCAAAACTATAATCCAGATTTAGTGTTCCTTTGTGAAGTTGAAATACATAAAACAATATTTTACATTTAAATATGTTTAGTCTTCTTTCCCTGCAATGCCTAAAATGCTTATAATAATGACATCTGGAGTCATTTGCAATACAACAACATACGTTTAGTTTACCTGCATTCAAAACTATATTTAGATCAAAATATTAATAAAGAATGTTAGGTACAAGCTTAATTGAGACAATCAACACAAAGGTAAATAACGTCAGTGTCATCTGCATATAGGCAGAACTTGAACATTTGGATCATTAGTACCCAACTATATTGATGAAAATGGTGAATATTAGTGGTCTGAGGACTGAACACTGGGGTTACACCTCCAGCCAGTTTTGCCCTTTCATTCCGAACTTATGAAAAGTAGCTTGTTTATTCTCAATTTAAAATAAAAACGACATACCGTACATACATTATTACATTATAATGCTATTTTGACGTGGGTGAAAATTGTTCCATAATTTCCCATCATGATGTGCTACGCACATCAAAATGCTCCATGTTTTGACCAATAATTGTTTTTTATGCAGGAATGGCTGTGCTACAACTCAAATGTTGTCTCAGTTTGGTTTATTTGACTCATAACCACATAATAAGTGATGTGTTAAAGGTATCATGTGTAACTCTCATTTTGAACAAACATATTTGTTTACATTCATAAATTGTTCACATCCAAATGTATCAACATAGACCGAACCTCAGTGTAAGAGATACCATAAATTGTGACTCCAGTTGACATTTAATTTGCCCGTCATACGTTGCTCACTTGTTTTTCTACGTTTTCTCGTCACTTTCCCTTCTCTTCTTACCCTCACTGGCCTTTCCTTCTTTTCCCATTTGCAGGTTTGGCAATAAAGAGGAGTACATGTGTTTCATGAATGAGTTTTTAGAGATGGAGTGGGGCTCCATGCAGCAGTTCCTGTACGAGATCTCCAACCTTGACAGTGTCAGCAATGCAGGCGGCTTCGAGGGATACATCGACCTGGGCAGGGAGCTGTCCATACTCCACAGTCTCCTCTGGGAGGTCATTGCTCAGCTCAGCAAGGTAAACCCAAACATTAAACATCATCTAAGCCATTATGAACTACAATTTTTTTCACACATTTTCTCGACAATAGTCGCAGTGTTTTAGGGACGTTATTTATGTAACATTAACCCTTTTTATTTTGTTTTGAGATTTGTCATCTTTTTACACAGGATTTTTATTCACAACTTGAGTTTGTATCAATTATCTATTGTTCTTATTTGGTAACATTGCTGTATTTCTAATCACCTTGCCATACAGGATCACCTACATTGTACTCTCATGTCAAGGCAAATAAATAATAGCCACACATGATAATATAATGCACTCCAGTACAAAACTAATGATGGCTTAAATTAAATTAAATGATAGATGGTAGATGAGTGAACATCTTCCTGACAACAAAAGCTGTTGCATTAAATAGCATTATACTGCACACCTCAAATTTCTAGCTAAATCAGGCTGTAAGTCTTTTAATTGGGCTTGAGTTGTCATTTACTTAGGTGGAGATGGATATATGTCATTTTAATGAACTTTCATAAGATAACTCAAAAATAAATTATTTTTTGAATTCCGCAGCAAAACTCAGCAAAACTGGTTTTCTTTGAACCACAGGATGCCATCATCAAACTGGGTCCTTTGCCTCGCCTCCTGAATGACATCAGTATGGCCTTGCGTAACCCACACCTCCAGAGGCAGCCCAGCCATCAGACAGACAGGGTGCAGGAGAGGCAGGCAGACAGGCTGCTGTCACGGCCGAGCTTCAACAGGGGAATCTCATCCGAGTTCCAAAATCTCATGATGAGGGATCTTAATAGGTAGGCCACGTTAAACTCTAAAGAGTATAAGTTTATCGTCAAATTCTGAAACTTTGATTTCTTTGTTGGTATTGTACAAGATGAAGGAAACCAGTAAATATTCACATTTGAGAAGCTGCCGTTGCCAATTATTGCAGATCCACTAGGCGATAATCAACCAGCTCTAATTACTTCTTAGTCTCTATCTTCAGCTATTGTTGGCCTTACTCACTGCTGTCCTCCAGCTCTATAGATATCACTCGCTTGCCTTCCCCCACCTCCACCGGAGGGGTCATGCCATCCCGCGCCCAGATGAATTTTCAGGACCGTGACCACCCCCACCGAGCGTCCTCCAAAGACATGTTTTACGTATCGCGCCCTCCCTTGGCCCGATCCAGCCCGGCCTACTGCACAAGCAGCTCGGACATCACGGAACCAGACCCTAAGGTGAGTTTTATCACACTGACATGGGGAATCATCATCCCATCCACTAGGTCTGTCTTTACCAAAGTGAGGTTAGTAAGATATGCATGTCCGTCATGCGTAATAGAATATGCCATCGTGTGACCGAGGCTGTAGTATATCATGACATCTGCTTTTTTTCCACTGATTCACCACGCAACTCATCCTAGCGGTATTTCCTGGGAAATACTTTGAGGCATTCCGATATCCAGGCCTCGCGGTAAAAACACCCGCACCACCCTCACCCATACCATCCGTGGCCACGTAACATACATAATATCAGGGGGCACAATAGCCTCTCACATCCCTTAATACTTAGGTAATCAGTGTCAATAAAAGCGTATCTATGATGGACCTCCAGGATTCCCGAATGAACAGCGTGTCTAACCTGCAGTCGGTGGACATGCTCAACTCCTCCCAGGCCTCCATCGCCGGCATGGGCAGCTTCGGAGGGCTGAGCAGCGGAGGCGGTGGCGGCCTGGGGTCGGGCCTGAGCAGCCAGCTGCGGGCCGGTGGGAGGTTGTCAGCTGGCTCTGGCGGCTCCAGCATGTCCGGCGGCCTTCGGCTGAGCCAGCTGAGCCAGATGGGCAACACCACCGACTCGCTATCCCAGCAGCAGCAACAGCAGGCCGCCGCCATGCGCTACCCGCTTTCCTTCCAGAATCCCCTCTTTCATCTGGCGACTGCTGATGGGCCTCAACAGCAACAGCTCCATCACCAGCACAGCCGGGCCCAACCTCCAGCACCCCTGCTCCTGGCCCCAGAGCCTGATCCCTCTCACCCGACCTACATGCCACAGTTCGCCCACGGGGGGTTCTCTCGCAGTGAGGACCTGTCCACCCTCAGGACCCGGGACGGTCACCTGGGCCAACCCAGCATCATCCACTCTCACAGCTACAGTGACGACTACAGCAGGGCTGAATATGGACGCAGGCAGATGTCCATGCAGGTGCAGGTACGTGTAGGTTCATTGTGCTCATCTTTAAGCGACTTTGTGTTGACTTTTATGTTTCTTTTTAAATTATTCTGAACGTTGCAAGTAACAATTGTTTTCATTATTTTTTAATATATAGATTTTTTGTTTGTTTAGTGTATAAAACTATTGAAAATAGTGAGAAATGGCCAACGGGGACGTCTTGAGGTTGTTTGTTTTGTCTGTCCAATGGTCCAAAAACCAAAGAAGTATATATGAAAACAGTATATATGAGACACTAGAGCCAGAAAAAGTTTGGTATTTTTCCTTACTAGCTAAAGTTGTAATTTAAGTATTTTATTAACTTCATATACATACAAACATAATAGCAGATCAATGATAAATATGTAACATAACAAATGAAAGGTCAACTTTTTGGGGGGCCATCAGTTAAACTAAGTCAATTATTTTTTTTGTTGATCAACAGAATATCAGTTTATTATAAACTATTTTGATCGTCAATTAATTCGCATTTTTGAAGCAATGAGTCAAAATTACTTCAACTGGTTTTCTTTGTCTGATGTGATCATGAACTGAATCTCGTTGGGCTGTTGCTCATACAAAACAAGCAAAAAAGATTTCGAAAGTTGTGATTGACATTTTTTCACGATTGATCCAACATTTTATAGACCTAAAAAGATTATTTTAAAAAACGATTGAGATACTACCACAGGGCTTTTTTCAATCTAACTGACCACCCAGTTAAAAGTAGCATAATCTGCTCCAAAACTAACTGAAGTAAAAAGGAAAATGCGAAGTAATTACTCACAATTTTGTATCCTTAGGAAAACCTCCAACAGCAACAACAAATGATGGGCATGACCTCGCAGACAGGAACCTCCCACTCCTCCCTGGCCACTACGCCCCCCACCACAGTCCAACCCGTGCGCCAGAGTTCAGTTGCCCCGCCTCCCACCCAGCGCGTCAAGTCCCAGACGTCCCATCAGCTGTCCGTCAGTGCGGCTGCTGCACCTGCTGCTCTGGCTAAAACGCGACCGCCGAGCGGGAATCTCCTCCAGTCGCCGGAGTCCGGCTACGGCGGCCGGCAGCACGGGTCCCGGCAGCTGTCGGTCAAAGACAACACTGCCCCGGGTCTGCCCCACCAGCAGAGCTCTGTCAGGGAAAGCCAGAGTCCACAGGGAACCACCAGTCAAAGCACTCAACAGTCACCACAGCAACAGTCTCAGCAACAGCAGCAGCACCTGCTCAAACCCACCATGAGCAAACAGGTAACATCTGCACGCTCATTCTATTCTCTTTATTCTTTTCTTTAACTCTTTGCTATCAGTACCTGTGTTCATCACTATTTATCAGCGATGTGTGCAAGACGTCAGTTACTGTATTTGGTTTTTAGAACGGCACTAACATTGTCAGGACTGTGGACTTGAGTCCCACCAGGGTCCAGCTCAAGACGTGTGAACTCTGAAGCACTCTGCATAAAAGCCCGCCCTCATGAAAGTCACTCTCGTTCACTTAAGAACTCATGTTCTCATATTCAGTGTGCTGGCCTTTCTTCCCAGGGCTCCCAGACTCCATCCACCCTCAATACTCCAACCCCAGCCAATGAGCGAACAGTGGCCTGGGTCTCCAACATGCCTCATCTGTCGGCTGACATTGAAAGTTCGCGGATTGACCGGGAAGAGTTCAAACTGAAGGAGTACTCAAAGAGCATGGATGAGTCACGCATGGACAGGGTAGGTATCCCTTTTAAGTTTCAGAAGTGCCCGTCATGTAAACAAAACTTGTATTCCTGCTGAGAGGAACATTGAGACTATTAATGCTGAGCAGATAGCACTCGGATCTGGTCTTAACACAAGTCCAGAGGTCTCAAACAGTGTGGGAAACAACAGCAATCGGCCAAGCGTTCAAATCTTTTTCAATGTTTGGTATATTCACTGTGCATCAGCTTTCTTATTTTGAATATTTGGAGGTGGTTTTCTACTTTTCAGTGTGTCTCTTAAATTCACAAACGTGCATAAAGACCTTTCAAATCCACTAGCCACTGAGGAATCAAGGCATGCCATCACCTCCCCTGATTCAAACCCTCCTAATATAGCATTCTCTTCAAATCTCTGCCTCAGGTAAAGGAGTATGAGGAAGAGATCAACTCCCTGAAGGACCGCCTGGTGATGTCCCACAAAAAGCTGGAGGAGTACGAGCGGAGGCTCCTCACGCAGGAGCAGCAGACCAATAAGATCCTCCTACAGTACCAGAATCGACTTGACGACAGTGAGAGGAAGCTACGGCTACAGCAAGTGGAGAAAGACTCCCAAATTAAAGGAATAATTAGCAGGTAAATGAAGGCTGCTGTTGGGATGGCGGGCAAAAGACAGCTCAGACGTCATGAGGTCTTTCATAGGGAGGCCACTGGCGGGCCGCATTGACTTTATCTTTGTATATTGTGACGTCTTTGGTGAATAGACTATATAAGTTTTCTTCCAAAATATGTGAAAAAAGTGACATTCTCTAAGATAAAGCTTGCTAGCATTAATTAAAATGCATGCTTCTGGGGAGTAAGTGGAAGCACAAGTCTTTGGTTGAAAACACTACAACTTTAGCGTGAAACACGGACATGAAGCTGCAATGTTTCTTCCTAAAAAATACATATGTTGCATATTGGAATAGAACTCTATTTACAGCGGTTGTTATCTTGCAGAAGAATATTGGAGAGTAGGAGGCTGTTTCAGTTTCATTAAGTACTACAGTGCTAGGAGCAAGGCAGGGAGCTGTACTGTATATTGAAAGCCAAAGCTTCAGACATGTAATGAGTGACAAATTAAATGAGAGCCTAATATAAGCGACAGAGATCTATATCATCTTTGATAAGCTTGCAGGGCATGTTCCCTTGGCGGTTGGTTCTGTGCAGCTGAGGTAAGCTGGACAAAGGAGTCTTTAGTTGTCCTCTCAGCTCTTGTTGTAGCAAATCTGCCATCATAACATGATTTACTTGTTATTCAAGAGCATCATATTTGGGTGACTGTGGAGAACTCAAGCCGAGTCCTAATATTATTGAGCGCTCGTGTGGAATTGTAATGGTGCAATTTTAAGTTTCTATTGATTGACCGCAAAATGAAGTAGTTAATGGGTAAAAGAGTGGAATATTGATCACATCTCAGTTGTGTTCAGACAAGTGTCCGCTGTGTTCTAAGGATTCCTTGAGCATTTGAAGTGTGCCTGCGCATTAGTTCTATTTATGTTTTATTGTGGAGAGAGTTCAGATAAAAAAGGCTTCGTGAGGAAAAGAGTACAATATTTTTTTCTTGCTCACATCTTGTGGTAGTCTGTTGGTCTGCAACTGAAGGGTGGTTATCTGTGACAGAGAATATTGCCACTTCTAATCCACTCCAGGAAAGAAGACATGGAATGAAGACAGAGACAGTCCTGCTCGTCTTTTATGGGGAAACATCTTTAGCGCCCTAACCTTGTATATAAAACCACCCTTAAAACCCCCATCCCATATCCGTGTGCTGCTGCACTTATCATCCTCCATTTTTATGAAACACAGCTTTTAAGTGGATCTCGGGATCACTTCAGATGATTCCACTTAGCTTCATTTTCAATTGACTCTCCCACGAGATTGCACTGTAAAAGCACAAGAGGATTGAAAATTTGATAACTTCAGAAAACATGTCTGCACTTTTTTAAGCAACACGTTGTTTTGGACCTTCGGGCACAGGACTATGGAAGATCACGGTTTAAATATTAGCTCTTCCATTTTAAAATCAAGGTGAACCATGTTCACTGAAGGACTGCTGACGTATCTCTCGAGATGGGGACCGACACCTCTCTCCTTCTTTTTTTTTTTATTACATTCATACGAAGCTATGGTGTAATACGAAGAAGGGAGAAAGTCACAAACAATGATGAAGATTCAAGCATGAAGGCATAATATAGGAAATATGCCACATGGTGGAGAAACTTTTTCAGAGCACTTAAAGCCAAACCATTGATGATTGCTCCCCTGGAGTATAAGCTTAAAGCGAATACAGTAAATCTTCTGCACACATACAGCAAAGTGCGCAGGAAACTGCTATCTCCGAGGCGTACACTTGTATCCTGTGTGACTTTTATCATCTGACCACCCAAGGATGAATTAAGTAGCAGATCTGGTTGCTTCCAAGTCACTTTTACTCACACTTAACTGAGCCAGACCATATCATCGAACGCATTGCAAGACTTGCACCGTCTGGATTTTTATTTGAACGCATGCATGAGCAATGCAAAGAGTGCAGAAAGTGTGGATGGACTCCAAAATCTTAGTGAAATGACAAGTGTAACCATAGACTTATATTATATGTCATCTTTAATTGACTTTTATGTTCAATTTTCACGTTCAAATACTTTACGTCGATGCAAATTAAAGCTCAGGTTCTGCAAAAAGGAGCACAAGTGATCCTGAATTCATGGCTCCTATGTAGGCTTGAGAAAATCTCTTTATCGGCAGAACTAAAACACTTAGCGTTGTGTTTCAAGTGTCAGAGATTTACTTTGAGAGAAGCCTTAATGTTCTGTGCATTGACTTTACTTTCAGCTCAGAGCAAATCCGATATCTGTCATTAGACCAGATACACTTTTTGTTCTTCAACAATCTAATTTAAACCAAAGCCAAATATTGATTTTTAGGTCATGCTAGGTTAAATCCGCTAAAAACACTGAATCCACTTTACCTGTAGCACTTGTATCTATATTTTCTTTAGGCTAATGATCCCATTAGTTGGCTACAGGCTCTAAATTATTATTATCTTTTGTTAAAATATTCTAATGCATTTTGGTTATTATAAATATAAAGTATTTATCTTCCCCAAGCTGTTTGCTGTGAACTGAACAACAGATTTACTGTGAGTTTGCAGTTGGGGAAAAAGATCAATGGTCTTAATTGCAGCTGTCATAGTAATAATCTATTTTTAACTATAATCCATAGCATATTAAAGTCTGTGATGCAAGAGCCATATCAATAATGATATATGAAATATATATGAATTCTATAGAGAGTGAGATTATAACTATTTTAACCTTGCAATAGCTAACTTTTTAGCAGGAGAAGCGCAATAATAGATACAATATGTCTACGTGTGCTGTCTGTGCAAATGCACATGCAGGATCCTGCTGAGGTATATTGTACGCATCTTGTGTACATAAAGAAACTACGGAAGCCCTAAACGGTCATAATTCAGACATGTTTTCGAGTGCCAGAGATCACAAGTTAATTATGTTGGTATCTCAAGAAAACACGTTTTTTAATTGCAAGATCACAATGTAATTAACTCGATATCACGAGAAAAACATCACTTTCTTGTATTACTCATAATGTTTGATTCAGATCAACCGATAGTAAATGCATTCAAACAGCCCAGATCCAGCTGAAAAGGATGGACTTGGTGAAGTGAGAGGAAGGGAATACGTGCGACTTGGTGTGGCTGCGTCCGTTTTTCAAAATAAGGTGTCAATAAGGGTATATAAAAGATTAAATGGATTCTATTCAGAAGAAGTATAAAATGTGTTGCCCGTGTTCCTTATAAATTAAAAAGAGAATAAAATGAAATTGTGAGATCTTTGGGTTGCCGGAAAACAGATTAAATGAATATTTCTGACAATGACTTATACATTTGAGTTGACAGACATCTCTGAATACTTGAGATGCTGTTAAAACACATTACTCCTGATAATTCCTGATAATAATTGATATATTTGACTTCAGAATATCTCTGACCACGGAAGGAATGTCAAACTTTTACTTTGGAAAATCTCATAATTGGTACAGTAAAGATTCTTGTTTTTTTCGTCTGGATGTAGTCAGAGATGTCTTGACTCAAATGTGTCAGTCATTATCAGGAATTGCTCATTTAAAAAAAAAAATTACAGCAACCAAAATTCGAAGAATAAAGACATTTCCTTCTCAATTTAATGGTATTTTCTTTAAAATTTCTAAAGGACACAAATAATGTGTTTCACACTGCTTGTAAATATAAACTATCCAATCTTATTTCCATACATGTATTTTGCATGTACCCTTGTGAACACCTTATTTTGAATGTACTTGTATCCTTCATGCTAACTTTGCCAAGTCTGTCACTGTCAGATCGATCTGGACAGTTTGAATCTTTCGTTGGATGATATGACCCAAACATTTAAAGTAATATGAGGAAACAACCTTTTGTTTTCCAGTGATAACGGCATGATTAACTTGCGATCTCGAGATAACGGTATTAAAAACAAAAATGTTTGAATAATATCCGTTTGTGGCTTCCTTAAGAAACAGTAACTTCCTGCCAAAACCTTTTACCAGGTGCCATCCACAGTATCTAAAAAATAAAGACCTGGAATACTGTAAAGTGCAAAATACCACAGAGACAACAAGACAACAAGACAACAATGACAACAATGACGTGACTCTTTGACAAGTATGTTCTGCAAAGTGTGTTCTTAAGTTCTCAACTTGTTTTTGGCTTATCTGTACGGTATTTGTGAATTTATCTGCATTTAAAATGAAAGAGTGCAATGGATATTATTTATTAATTAAAGCGAAAAAGATTTTATTATATCTGTATGATTTTGCTGTATATGCTTGGTATGCCTTTTGACCTGCAGTCCGTCATTGGTGGTGTCCAGTGACATGGTGATCAGAATAGCTATTTAAGAAAAAGTTAGACAGTACTGTCATTTTAACTTATGCAGTTACAGTATGATTTAAATATTATTATTAAAAGGGCCACCATATAATATTATTTTTCCCTCCCCAGAGATATAGATAATATTCTGGTGTCAGTATATCCGCCTCTCTTTTGTAGCAAGAATATATTGATAGGCTGTGTAGATTGTACTACGGCAAAACTTGTGTTTAAATCCTGCAAATGAATTCATAGTGGTGATGAGTTTTGGCTTGATGTGTGTGTGATCAATATCGGTCTGATTGACATGGCTTGTAGCAACAGCCAAGGGTTTATCGTCACCTTTCTACAGACCTGTGTCAAATAGTTGCAAGTAACTCTTTGTTTTAACCTGACGGGTGGGGGTCTGCTGCATGAGCACCACTCACGTGTTGAGAGGTAAGTTTTCCAGTCAAAGAAACGTACTTTATGTTGCACTTGTTGGCAAAGAAAAAGAAAGTATTTGCAGCTGCTGTTTGATCCAGGTCTGTTTTTTTTCTCTCCATCAACTTTGCATCCTTTTTGACACCTTTGTCTCTTGCCTTTTTTCTCTGTAGCAAAATATTCAGACATTGTGACCTCATGTTGGTAGAAACACACATTGTTTTGACCACATGTACGACTTGACCTCAAAAAGCACACTACTTGAAGTACAACTGGATATAAAAAGCTTAACTTTTTTTTTTTTTTGGTAACATATCACCCACATGAATCATTGTCTGCCTCTTGAAGTCATGTCAAAATCTTAATGCTGTATACCCATGTTACATTCCATTGTTTTTCGGGACAGTGCTTATATCTCTGTGTGTGCTTACAGTATGATTGATTCTTTTCTTTTCCTATTCTCTTCTTTTGTAAAAAAAAAAAAAAAAAAAAGAAAATTATAATAAAACAAATAAATAACTCTCAACACTGTACATTATTTATGGAATAAAACATCCAAACACTTATGTTTGAAACTTCACCTGTGGATTTTCGTTCTTTATTGTCAAACATGTGCCTCTCTGTGTTCTGAATAAACCGATATGTATGTGCTGAGAATCGCATTCGGTCACACAATATGACTTGATTGGTGATATATTTACTCTGCATTGAAATATGGTGGCAATTCAATGTCAACTATTTGATTGGCCTGGTGGCTTAATGAACCCTCGAGTGACAATCTCTCTGGTCATTTTACCCACACAAACTGACATAAAGTTACTCCTTCGTGCATTATAATAAAAGAATAATATCCCAGCGAGCTTATTTCATGTCAGGACATTGGAAGGATGTTTATTCTGCTGCTGTGAAATCGCGTAAAACAGATGGAAAGTCATGAAGGCAACCCAATGAAATCATGCGAAGAGGGGTTCTTTTATTCACACTTACTTCTATTTGGGATTCATCACCAACAATACGAATATTCACAGTTTAGCCGGTCGGCCGTGTGACTGCAAGATACCCCTGTGTGAGAAATATCCTTGAACGACCCCGTTTGGAGTACTTGGATAATCATGAGAGCTGTGAAAACCTGCATTGTCCAATGGCTCATGAAAACTCCATCGGTAAGCTCGCTCATATCTGCGAGCGGAGTCTTTGAAACGATTAGTCAAAGGATTTTTCCACCAGTGCCTTGGTCAGTCCATATTACATAAGATGGGCAATTCCCTGGGGATGATCGGGATCTGTTACTGAACCGTTCACTTCACATAACCGAGCGCGATTGTCCACAGTTGGCCCTAATTGCGCTTTGAAAACACCTTAAATCGAGCAAAGAGTGCTTTGATGAATCCCATGGGGGCGAGAAGAAGGAAAAAAAAAGAGGCTCCACAAGAGAAAATTGGCAGTGCCTCAGAAAGCATGGCTTGGGCTACTGCCGCCCAACATTTGCAAGGGCTTAAAAGATTGAGCTGCCTATCAGATTTGGGATTCAGATTTGAGATACAGGTAACCAACATTGTTATACCTGTGGTGGTGGTGGTGGTGGTGTTGTTGGGCAAGATGTTGGAGATGCAACTGCTCAACTTCTTGTTAAGTATCATCTTGGATTCATAATACTCCCTCTCTTTCTCCCCCCCACCTTCCCCCCCCTCCCCCTCTCCCCTTCCCCTCTCTCTTTTTTCTCTGCTTCCAAGACTCATGGCTGTGGAGGATGAGTTAAGGGGACCACCCGTGATTGAGCCAAAAACCAGGATTTTCGCTGATCAGGTCTGTGAGACTGCTTCCTCTCTTGGTCGAGTCCGTTGGATGGCCCGTGCTGTCTTCTCTGCTATCCCCCTCTACCTCTCTTCCCCTCCTCCCTCCCTCCCCCCCACTGCTACTGTTATTATTTCATCTGCTGTGTGTCTGCGGTCCCTCTGATTGTCTTGCCCTGTCCCTGACCTGTCCCTGTGTTTGGGTTTTTGACTGCCATCTGTCTGCCAACATACCTGGGAGCTTTGAAGATCAGAGTGTGTTGCTGTTTGCATTCAGCTCAAAAAAGGCTATGGAGATGTCTGATTCCAGCTGGGTCTGTGAGCATTTCTCGGCCTGTGGTGATTGTTTCTGTCGAATGTTTTCTGCCCAGCATGTCGGGGTTAAAACTCCTGAAACCTTTTTCCACACATGATGTAGAACCAGACTTTCGCTCAGGTTATTGAACAGCTGAGCCCCAGATGCTGCGTGGTGATGCTGGTGTTGTTGTGTCTTCCCCCTCAGTGGTTTTCATTTCATGCTCTCAGCCCGCTCCATTTCTTATCCTGTCAAAGAGAACTAGCCCACCTCTAAGCATGAGTCATGCTGTACATATAGTGTGTGCCTGTGAACATATATCTATATATAGATATATAGATATATAGATATATAAATATATCTATATATCTTTATATGCATCTGTGTTTGAGGAATAAGGCTAAGAATGGAAGAGGCAATGAGAGAAACTACTCATGCACAGAGACTTGGACATTTACACAGATCAGTTTCTTTTAATGACTACCCAGACACTCTCATATTCAGACTGAATTATTATTTTCTTTCTCTTGATAGTTGTCACCAGTGAGTGAGTAGTAGTCTGCAGTACTGAAGTAAAAATGGTATTACCACAAGGTAGAAATACAAGTTACAAGTAAAAGACATACACTCAAAACGTTCGCTCAAGTAAAGCTGTTAGCATCAATACATATTTAAAGTGCCAAAAATAAAAGTACTCACTATGCAGAATGACCCATTTAAAAATAATGTGTAATATATTATTGGATTATAATTATTGACATTCAAATTGCAGCAAGTACACTACTTTTATTGACTATACAGTTGGTGTGAATCAGCACAGGGATCAATAAAGTATTATCTTAACATAATTGTAATATATCATAATTTATTTGTTGATTATATTTTGTAAAATTCATCTGAATCTACAAACTAACTAACTAGTAACTGAAAGTTATAAAACACATGTAGTGGAGTAAAAAGTACAATATTTGCCTTTGAATCGTAGAGAAGTAGAAGTGTACAGTAGCAGAAAATGAAAATACTCATGTAAAGAAGTATCCAAAAATTGTGCTTATGTACTGTATTTGAGTAAATGTACTCAGTTACTTCCCATCACCTGGTAACCCAGATTTGATTGACACAATCATTATATAAGTTTGGCTGTTGGATGAGATTTCCGCACATGAGATAAAACTATGTCAATATGAATCTATATCTCAATCTATCTTATCTGAATCTTTTCTACGTTAAATATTACGTTATCTGAAAGAGGTGAAGCTCAATTTTAAATAAGGTATGGTTATAAAACATACAGGAATTATCCCTAACTGGGAATACGTGTGGGGATTTCTCATAAATCTATTGATGAGACTTACTCGGACACATTTTAATACTCATCTTAGCTTTCAAAAGCTCATTTCTTTGTCAAAGAGCTTAAATAATATACCCATTTGATATGTTCCGTCTTGCGGTAGTTATTATGGATTTTTGTCAATTAACTGCATAAAAAATTCAAAGAAACAGCTCACGGTAGATTTCTAGTCACCCATCAAAAGGGAGGGAAAAATAATGAAACATGCCAAGAGGGAAAAGCTGACAGAGCATCACACTGATGGTCATTATTACATCTAATGAGACAATTACATATTCTGAGAAATCCCACAAGGCTACACATGGAAAAATTGATGAATATACATATTCAGCATTAATGACATGAGCACAAGTTTTCATCATCATTTCATTATTACAATTTCATTATCGAATAATCTTTTAATCATTAATCAATTAACCGTTTGGTCTGTAAAACATTCAACATACACCAATAAAAGAAAATGCTCATCACAGTTTCCTAGAGTCCAAAATGTCATCTTCAAATGTTTGTTTTGTCCGACCAACTGTCCAAAACCCAAACGTCTTCAACTTACTATCATGTAAGACAAAGATGATCAGCTAATTTTCAAATTTTAGGACCTTAAATTCATAGAAAATTTCTTGTTCATGCCTAAAAAATTACAGAAACAATTAATCAATAACCAAAATAGTTGCATTAATTTCCTCTCGAGTGACTAATTGACTTATCGTTCCATTGTGAAAGTTTGCAGCGATGGGTGATGATTGGAGTACAGTAAAATATAGGCAATTAGGAAAAACGTATGTGGGATTTGATTCAGTGCAGAAGATAACAACAATAAATCGTTAAAAGTTTCAAATTTACTGTAAAGGGAAAATAAAACTGACTTTTAAAGCCCAATGACTCATTCTGAGTCTTTTTCATTGTCAGCTGAAAAGGTGTTGTATGTGTGAGGGTGTAACTCTGTGACATAAAACTATTTAAAAAAAGCAAGCTTTGTATTAAGACAACATCTTATAGTACGAGGCCGAAATATAATTAAAGTGAATTATTTTATTGAATCACTGATACCAAACTCTATGCTTTCTCTATTAACATGTAAAATAATCAGTTGGAGGTTCGTTCATTAATCTTTGTGTGTACAAACAAAGAAACATGAGTTTTTAGAATCAAACAAACAAATTGTTTAACAGGCTTGTAAGTCTGCAACTCTGCCTTCTACAAAATTGCGTTCCCATACTAAGATTGACTCTCAATTATGTTTCGAGGGAAACTTATTTTTAGTTGCATGGTTAACATAAACAACGTAACGTAACAAAACTACTTGGTTTATATGGGACATGAACAGCAATATCATCTCCCAGGTGAAAGTCATGTGCATTTTGACCCATCCACCACCATAATCTCCTCCTAAGAGACTTCCGCAGACTCATTTGAAACTGATTGCAGATATATCAAAAGCAAACGTAATCCACAACATAATAGGTTTCCCTCGAAATGTAATTCACAATGCTGTTTTGGTGCATTGGAACGTAATTTCTTGGAGACAGGGCTGAAGTCTGTGGAGAAGCATTAAGAGGAGCGTTAAAGGGTTACACTAGCATTTAGCAGCAACATATGGCTTTATATCTACCAGAGACAATTTAAGCTCCAATACTGCCTTGACAAAAATGTTTATTGGATTATAGAGCAGCACACTGCAAGCAGCCTCCTGCTTCACATTCAGACTGTGCTGGAGGTTATCTGCAAGCTGCAGGGCACCTACAGTGTGGTGTAAAGTAACAATTTTACTTGGAATTAAGGACTCCATTAAATGTAGGAGTCGTACAATCCTCCTACATGTATGGGGTCCTTAATTCCAAGTAAAATTGTTACGTTACTCTAGACATCTGTACCATGTTTATACCATATTTAATGTACTTAAATACATTTCAGGATATGAAAAGCTTAACCAGAGCACAGACACAAGTCAGTGGTTAAAACATGTGATTTAAAAAGTTGACTAAAAGCTAATAAAAGTATGGCCGCTGCAGTTTATAACAATTGAAAACCCAATTACACAGCTGATCTGTTTACATTAAAATGTGGTAAATATCAATGGAATGCAATTGAAGACAACCAGTCCGATTGTATAGAAGTCTATGAGAAAATTATTCTCCTTCTCACTTGATTTATTCCCTCAGTAAACATTGTAAACATGAGTTTATGGTCTCAATCGCTAGTTTCCAGTCTTCTTCAATACAGCATGATGTTCATTTAGTAAATTATGGTGCCATTTAGAGTAAAATAGACCTTAAAGCAGGGAATGGATTGGGGCGTGGCTACCTTGTGATTGACAGGTTGCTACCTCAACATTGTCCGGTCTAGGTGTTGTCCCGGTCTTCGTCTTAGATCTTTAACCCTTTCACAGTGAGTTTTCAGTTCATGAACAAAATGTTGGTTGCCTAAAAATGTTTTATTCATCATTTGGTTTCACATAGCTCCACCCTCTCGTGTTCTTCTGGTTGCAAAATAACCAAGATAGCGACGGCCAAAAAAAACAAAATGGCGATGGCCAAAATGTTGGACTTGAGGCTTCAAAACCACAGTCCACAAACCAATGGGTGACGTCACATTTACTACTTCCACTACTTATTTACAGTCTATAACTTTAGCCAATAGTGGCCTCGATATTCCGCTACAAGCCACAAATCTCAACCTCAATCTCATCACCAAAACCACTGGGATACATCATCTGGGGACCTTAAACGCCTCTGAAAAATGTAATGGCTACTCATCTAATCCATCTTCATCACAGAGTATGTATCACAGGACCGTTTTAATGAATTGGATTCTACTGTACAGGTGTTTGTGTTGCTGCCATATAAATGGGTAAAAACAGTACTAGTTGAAACACAGGAAGGAGTGAAATGCTCTCTTGAGCCAAATGCAGCTCTCGGTGCTTGTCGCTGAAACAGCCGGTGCTTTCAGGGAGAATTTTGTGAAGCCGATGTAACCAGAGATTACAGGTCCGTTTTGTATCTTCGCTTCGGGGCCTCGTGTAGACAGTTCAGGCCAGTGTGAGGACACTCAGCTTTATTGGGTGAGACCTTTGCACACATGTAGCAGCTGAGAGAGGGAGCAGAGAATACACATGGAGTGAGAGGGGAGAGGCGTGATGCCATTGTTTCCTCAGGCCACTGCTACCAGCTTCCAAAACAACACCCCACACTTAATTAGACCTCCCATAATAACACAGGTGTGTTGATGCCATAGAACAGCATCCTGTTGCCTACAAAATAAACATACACTGCAAAAAAAGTGGACTTCCCTCCAGACATTTTGAGATTTTACAAGCGCTATTAGAAGGACATGAATGCCTTAGTAACTACTGTATCGGCAACTGATAAGGTAATAACTGCAGGCCTCGAAAAGTCTTAAAAGGCATTGAATTCAGGTCCAATGAAAAGTCTTGAATATCATTTACAACAGTCTTGAATTTTTCTTTTGCCTGCTGTTGACAGTAATATTTGTTTTTTTTTGTTTTTTTATGTGGTTGCATGCTGGCAGAAGAGACACTATCAATACTACTAGCCACAACGTCTGGTAACCTCATCAACTCAAGATTAGCAAGTTTAAATTTGATCAAAAACTTAAAAAGCTTGCCGTGGTGAAATGTTTTGTGATGGTAATATTCGTTACCGGGAGAGGTTGGAAGGAAATATATTCATATTATATTCCATTTATTTGCATAGGGCAGTGCTAAATAAATGAATGTATTATTATAATAACATTTACTTATAATTTAAACAATTAGTGAGTTAATACATTATGAATTTAAAATAAAACAGGCCTTTTAAGACAGTCAATGACAGTTTTTACTGTATCTGGTAATTACTGCACATTATCAGTTGTAAAAACTGAACACTTGTTATCAGTTTTTGTAACATTTAACTGTTGTGTTGATCATTCATAGAGGCTTTCTTTACATTTTGCTGAACGTTGTGGACTTTTTTGTTTGATGCTATCAGTGACTTTTATTTCATGAGAAAACGGCTTCCTTGCAGTGACATTAATCATATCAATGTTTCATTCATATAAGATTTGTTTGCACTCCTTGATCCGTGCGTATTGTTGCAGCTTCTTGAATGTTGGTTATTTCTTCAATGTGTGGGGTGTGGTGTGAGTTACAGTACAATGCAGAGATCATTTTCTCCGTTGTTTCTCTCTCTTAATTAGTATGTTTATGCAAATATAATTCTGGGTTTTACAAGTGTGTATATATTTATCTTCATAGAGTAGATGATTGCATGCTTGGTATATGCGCATGTTCTTTGGCGCTTCTGAACCAGGAAACATGCGAGATGCAGCTTTCTAAAGTCTATTGGATTAATCAGCTGCTTTCAGATGCAGATGTCGTTTTGGAGTGCACGAATTAACAGCTTTTTCTTTCTTGTCCTGAGCATGATTTCCGTTATTGATACACCGCATGGCGAGCTGCTTTAATGCTTTCAGGCTGTTGGGTTTTCTGATGATGTTGTGAGTGAATGGTTCCTATTATGTATGCGTATGTAAATGTGCATTAGTGCGCATTTTTATGTATATTTATGTCCTTGTTTTCCGTTCCTTTTCTTTTCGTTGTACATTTGTGTATGTATTGTTTTGGGTGGCTGTTGTTTTCCTCAGCTTCCCCCCCTCCCTCTGCCTCCTGCTTTCAATCCTCCTTTCCTTTCCTTTCCTCTCCTCTCCTCTTATGTTGATGAGATACGGTGATTTCTCTTAGGGGAGGCGTCAGTCCATCCTAGTGCAGCCCCGTCTCGCGCCTGTCCCACCCCGAATAACCAGGTAATAAACAAACCGGCAAACTCTCACTCTCCATCCATAACCTGCTGCCTCTTTTCCACTTCTACTGTTCTCTATGTGCGTCCCTGTCCATACGCATAGCATCCTGTGAACTCACTGCAAGTCACACACGCTGACAGGCGCACTTACTTTTCCATTTATCTTTCAGAAAAAAAAGGAGGCCTGTCACAGAGTGTTTGGACAGAGGTTACTTGAAGGGCACACCTCCGTGTTGAAAGAGTGACAACAAAACATTTCAGAGATTTAAAGCTGCACTGAGAAACTTGGCAGCGAGGGGCGTTCATCTGAAATATTATGTCTGAAGTGTAGTAACCATAAATCCTGTAATGCAATGTCAGTACGCAGCACCAGGCTGAGTGATCACTTTCTACCCCAAGATACCAAATGTACGAGAGAGGCTGGAAATTGAATGTAGATGAATAATTACTGCCATTTCGAATGACTCGTTCCTGACAGAGAGCATTATCCCTCAACAAAAAAAACAAACATGAGAGGCTGTGTTTAATTAACTCAAGACAAACTGAGGCAAATCAAGATGCTGGTTGCATCCAAAATTCCATACTAACATGCTATTTAGTATCATAAAACAGCATGAGAGATTCTTTAGTTTGTTCTGAAACTGTAGTATGAGACCAACGCAAATTGCATATTATTTCTGGTGAAATTTACAGTGTGCAAACACTGGACACTACACTAGCATTAATATCCCACAGTGCACTGGTGTAGTGGCGACAACTTTCATATCAGATAATGGCTGACAGCTCTGTTATGTCAATAATGCTTCGGTATAAGAATAAGATTTCACTTTGCTAAGCTTAATAGAGTCCAAAAAGAAGGAAATGAGTCAGCATTTTCAGACTTCCGGTTTCCTCATCTAAACGTCAATGTTATGCCTGAAATAAGGTCTGTGGTTGACATGTGCTTCGGAGATCTTAACGTTTTTTTCTAAAATATAAAATACATCAGTACATACCACTTTGGTGAAATTTGAAGCTTTTATGTCTTTTAAAAAAGGCGATTACTAACAAGTAGCTGAATGTGACTCCTGAATGTCGTCACACCAAACACTAGCCCTCCTTTACAGCTTCGTTTTTTTTTTAAATACGCGGGCCCATTTCAATGTGGTGTAGTTCGTTTATAGTTTAATGTTAGCTTTTTACTTCTGCCGATTGCATTCACACTTCAAAATCATAAAAGTGGTGTTCATTTGTGAGGATTATGTTGCTCGACAAAATGAAAAACCCCCATTGGCTGCTTGATCGAGGGCTTACACAAATACGGCATGTCTGCAGATCTATTTATTTTTTAAATGAGTTCAGACTTTATGATTCTCACAAATCATTGTTTGGCCATTTGAGGTTGGCACGGCTTACCATGGTTACTAATCTCCAACCGGCAACGAGGCTCTCTGGAATTAATTACATTTCAGTGCATCTGAAAAGATATATACCACTGTTTTTCACACAGAAAATATTTTTGAACGACACATACATATACGTACACATATTGAGTAGGAGGTGCATAATGTAGAAAGTCGATTTTGTGTGGAAAATGTGTTCTCCCAGCTAACTTTTGTAGCTAACTTCTGGTGGTTATTGAAGACCTTCTAAAAGTGGTCATGTGAGGGCAAGAGGCAGAAGCTACTTACAGTTAAAGTCCCATTTGTTTTTTCCCATAGACAGTGTTACATGACTCACAGTTGGAGCTCCTCTATGGCTCGATTCAGCATGACACTCTTCTGGTTGAGTCATCAGTGCAAACGATTAACAATTAACAACCATTTTTCCATGCAAACATCTTGCCCCAATGCAAAGTCTCTTGTTCTCTGACAAATGATGAAAATGTGTAATTTATGCACGGTGCCATGATTGGCATTGTATGAAGTAAGCTTCCTTCTGCTTTACCACACACACAAAATAAAGTGACATTTTCTTTGTTTCACCAAACTGGAAAAAAGGTGGTGAGCTGTTCTGGTTTTGTTGTCACCCTCCGAACACAATAGTGTGCCTTCCTGTGTTCACTGAAAATATTCTGCGACAGACCTTTAAGAGTTTATTTGAATCACTTGAGATGAATTAGGTTGTTTTTTCCACTTTATGTTGACCAATGAGCACATTACATGCCTCGGCAGAAATATATAGAAGTTCTCCAGACGCTTCAACCTTTCTAATGTCTTTTCAGAATATTAAACGTCAAATGTTTTGTGTGTGACTGTTGCAGCCCTTCTGCAAGTGACAACACAATTCAGTCATAACCAGCAATCCACAGACATATATGACAACATTTATTGTTTGCAAATGATTCTCATGTCATATACGGAGACCTTCCTATAACTCTTTGCATTGGGTAAGTCGTTTAAATGCAGAGAAATACAAAATAATCAATTAATACCATTGATTATTAAGCTCCGATATTTTAAGATGATGGCATTTGCAGATGTTCAACTCAGATTTTCATCACATTTAATAATCACCTCATTTTTTCACTTGCCCTTGGTTAACTTTGAATATACTAAATATTAGTCTAATAATGAATAGTAGTCAACAGAATTATCAGTGAGAAAAAAGTGTTACTGTTACAGGCACTAACAAGGTGCACATTCCCTCTGGTTCCTACAGTAGTCCAATGACAAGGCATTCATTGATTAATAAACAGATACTTTATCTTTTGAGCATTTTTAATACAAACTTTTTTCTTTCTGCCAAAGCGGCAACGTAAAAAAAAAATTCTGAATTTAAAGGGAATACACACAATCACATGTTTATGGGCTCCATAGACTTCAATCCAGATTTGTGAACAAGAAATAAGACGTGAAATGTTACGTGCATACTGGTTGAATGCCTGGTGGAGAACTCCAGTCTTGGTGATAAATCTGTAAGAAAGTCTCTGAGATATTGTGTGAATTCTCTTTTATTGTAGTTTTTTTTTCACACACACACACAATACATTTTTAAACCGCTGTGTTATGAACTTACATTTCCATTCAATTCTTCATCCCTCACATCCCAGCACACCCTCAGATAAACAACGGGAATTATGGGAAATCTCCGTATCTGACCCAATCCTTCCCTGAAGAACACTGATTAATGTGCACATGTTTTTTTTATTTTTTTGGTGTGTTTTCTGTGTCTTCCAGTGCGTCTGTGTTTCTAAATATTTATGTGTTTGTCTATATGTTTTTTGGCACCTGGGCACATTATTTGGTTGAATGGTGGCGTTGGCCAGTTGTTACGATGCGTCTGAGGATGTGTGAAATGCGCACTACTTTGTTTTTTTTTATTCGTTTTGCGTCAAAGTTAGAGCTCTTAACCTGGCAAGCTAGTCATCTTAAGCCATACAGGGGTTCTTTAAATTGAAAGACTGCCATATATAAGTTGTTTAAACCAACACTGTGAGAACGATTTTACAGTTTGCTCTGTAGATATCCACGATTCAAATTGATTGGAGATTGGAGGAAATGGGTAAGAACCTGTGTGTACGCTGCATCATTACTATACACCGAACATTTCAGTTCTCCACTAAGTGTTTTGTGTTTCTGTCTCCAGTACCCCCAATTTTTCATTAATATAAAAAAAAAAAGAAAAACACTCTCACACCAAGTGGTAATTGAATGCACCAAGTAATCAAACAGCCCACAGAGAGTGAAGCAAGCTTGGTAAGTTTAAAAAGGATGTCAGTAAACATTTTCTTATACCATGTCTTTGTTCAGCCGCTTGATTTCTTGAGTTTAATAGACATGTGTATTGGTCTACACATGGATATTAAACGACGCTGTTGGTCGTGTTTGAGAGTAATGAAACAAGTGTTAGTGGAGTCATGTTACTGGCATCCTGTAACTGTCTACTGTAGCTGTTCATAGCACCAGTTAGCTGCTGAAAAATGTTTTCATTCATTTTGGTTCTGATTGAGAAGAGAAAAGGCTCGCTAATTCACATCAAATTTTGGGGTAATTTTTTTTTCGTTCTTCTTTTCACTTTTTTTATTTTTTGTTTTTTAACGTGAAATGGAAACACCTTCCACTCACAATGGACACACCCACCAGACACAGTTTATCCAGTGCTAACATTGCTTTTTGATCCTTTTGATTCATTTTCTCAACTGGATGCAGACCAAACGATCCCTCCTACTTCCTGTCTCTCCCCTCTACAGCACGCCATTCCATCCATGTTACAGTATTTCATACTTCTTGCATTAAAGTGGTATCTAAAGTCATACATATTTTTTTTCCAATGTTTGATAAAGAACAATCCTGAGTTAAATTATTGCATTTGTTTCCACGCTTATATAGATGGCTCTTCGCTCAGAGTAATTATGTCTAGACACCACACGTCAAATATGCCCGGCAAGATAAATTAAATGCAATTATTTCAAGAGGTTCTATCAGAGGTCTAACGGTAAAACTGTGATTTCCAGCTTTCTAAAATGCTTCTTATATTCAAATCATCTTGCAGCAGCTCTTGGATACGTTAAGTTTTCGAATAGAGTCCTCATAGTTGTCTATCGGCAAAATAACCCAATTGTTTTCTCTCCCCACTGCTCCTACACAGATGTCAGTGAACAAGACTGGGAGTGAAGGCTTGCAAACAGACCTTGATATAAACTAATAATGAAACTAGCCTTGCATTGCTGTTATTCTGCACCAATGTAGGTAAGAAAAGATGGCAAAACCAAAACTTTGCCTTAATCACTGATCAAAAGCTCCAACCCAGAATGAACACCCATGCAGCAGCTCATGGCTATGCCGTCAATGGGTTTGGGTTAGACATGTTGATTGGTGAATTTGACAGGTTTGGATTTTACTGCCAGGCTGTAGGAAGCACCTTTAAATTGCTTTTTAGATTTTGGCGCTGAGCTCCTTATTGGCTTGACGTTTTTGTGCATGTTTTTAGTAGCAGGCTGATGCTGCAGTATGTGCTGTTAAGATGTTTATAGAAGCAATAAGTGTAGAGTTCTTCTTTAGTCTTTAATATTAACGTAGAAATGTAGTCGTTATTGAACATGATTTGTACTCTTTGGCAAAGAATGACACTTTTTCGTGACACCCGATAAACACTCCTTGCTACTCATCCAAAGAGGATCAGGACCCTTTGACCTCAAGAATTTTAATTCCCCTTCATGCCCTCTTTCCCTGTGTCCCTTTTCCTGTGCTGCCATTTCTATTGGTGTATGCCATGCATCAACTCCGTAACTCATTTGTCTCTCTCTCTCCTCTGTCTTTCTTTCTGTGTGGTCCTTCCAATCCTTTATCACTTGTCTTTTATTTTCGAATTCCTCCTCACTTTGCTTCTGCCATTGCTTTTACATGTATTCATTCCAACCGGTTCTTTGTATTTTTCAATGTTTGACGTTTACCCACTTCCACACAACTCGATCACATTCCTTCTCTGGTGATTTTCCTCCTTTGTCCTCTTCCCATCTTTATCCCACTATTCTTACTTCCTCCCACACTCACACACCTCTTCAACATGTGATTTTTATTCCCTCTACATGTCACGTTATCTGCCTTGATTGGACATCTCCTTCACAACTCCTCACATCCCTCCCATCGTTCATTGAATGGCCTCTCTCCTACGACCATCTCTCCCTGCTCCCACTCCTCTTTCCCCTCCCCTCTTTCTCTATCTCGCTAGGAAGACCAGCTTTCCTCCCTGGGTTCTGCAGACCCCGGTGTGAAAACTGAAGGTGGAGGGGGAGGTGGTGGAGGCGGAGGAGGACGAGGAGGAGCGGTAACCGACGATCAAGGCCTCAGAGTTCCTTCCTCTGACATTTCCTCCAACAGCTCGCCCCACAATGGAGTCCTCCCCCAAACTGTAGACCCTCCCTCTCTACCCACTCCTCATCAACATCCTAGTCAGAATGGAGAGCTCCGTGGCAACCAAACATCCTCCCCCATGACAACCTCACAGGCAACCGGAACCTCGGCAACAGCAACTACAGGCATAGCAGAAGAAGGGGGAGTAGGTCAAACACAACACTGAGCCAAATCAGAGAGAGATGACACAAAGGAAAACACTGTCCCCGTCTTTCCCATTTAGCGAGACAATACTTTGAAAAGAATTTTGCCGTAGATATTCGTATTCCCCTGGCAAGAGAGAGAAGAAAAAGTGCGCGGGAGACGAGTAGTAATCACACAGCCACTCACTGCATAACACATGAACACACAACACAAAGGGCTCTTCAATGGACACTTGTTCTCTTGATGCTCACATGGAGCTTCAGTTAGTATCAGTCTTGCAGGACAAGATAATGATACCCTATCACATACTCCTTGAATTAGTCAAACAAAGCATTTGACGTACACACCGATATGTGAACACCTGCTCTGTGCACTCATTTGCCTTTCTGTGGCTTCATGAGAAATAAAAACACGTCAGAAACAAGCACTATAGAATGTCTTGCACCCCAAAGACGTCATAGTAGCCATTAGCAAGTGCTATAAGCTAGCTTGTAGTAACCCTTGACTCCCTTGGATGTAGGTGCATTAATACCTATCCTGAACATGCCAGGCTGCAACTTGTCTAGGTAGAGATGTGGTGATGTAGTCTGGCTTTCTTAGTGCCTTTGAGTGTTTTTCAACAGGGTTTTCCTATAGAGATCTGATACAAGAGTAACAGATGGAGATCCAAGTTAGCTTTGCTAGTAAGAGAAATGATCTGTGGGCTGGAAACAGAGATTCAAAGACACACGATCAAGCGTCGTAGAGGTTTGATATGACGGAAGACATTTTTGGGAACTTTTTCCTTTTTTTTTCTTTCAATCTAAGGGACTTCTTGTTTTTGGACTGAGCTCATGCAATTTTTCTCTTCTCAATCTCAGAACCGATCCGTGATAAAACTGGTGCTAAACAGAAACAAATGGTGCCATTTTCCAAGTCAAATGTCTGTGTCTGCCATAGCACTGCCTCTTTCATGATTCACTCACTGTCTTTTCTCTCTTTCTCTCTCCTGCGATTTGTCTTTGACAGGACTCGTATTCCCCCAGTATGTTTTCTACGTGTCTGTGTCTTTGTTCTTTGTGCATCCTGTTGTGTTCTTATGTCCAACAGGGTTGTTGGGGTTTCCAATATCTGTGTTTTAGAAGCGCCCTCCTCCAATCTCTGGTTTTATTAACAGTTATTAAAAGCAGCTCCCCAACTCAAAATCGATGGATCATCTATTGAACTGGTTATTTCAAATTTGTGCAGACCAAGCCCCGAAGTGCTAATTTCAGTTAAAACAGAGTACTAATAACTTTAACATTGAATGAAGCTACTTTGAATGAAATGGATGAATGGAGGTTGTTTTTTTTTACAGTTAAAAAGTGTTGGTCCATTTTGTTTCAGACACAGAAGATATATTATTATTACTTTATATTCTGAATTCCTTTTTTTTGTTTAAAAAAAATAATAATACTAATGACCGATTTGTGATTGCCCCCTAATGTTTTAAGTTCAGGTCACATTTTACTACGGTAAACATTGACAGTGTGACATGATATCATGGCTCATCATATGTGTGAAAAGATCATTTTCAACTGCTTAGGTTTGCCTGCCATTAAGTGCCTGGGATCAATATATTGAGCATCCTTTGGCCTGTAGACTAGTTAGTCATCCACCAAATGCACATTTTAATGCCTTACTTGAGAATATATCACACCCCTAATGCTTAACAAAAATCAGCAATGACATACTGTAGTTTTCATAATTTGAAGTTTCTTTTCAAAAGGAAAAAGGCTGGCATCTATTTCTGAAATAGCATTAAAACAAATTAAAAGACAAAACCGCTTGATTTACAGTACATTTTAGAAATACGGTGTGATGTGTTTTTTGAAATGAACTCTTCAGTTTCTCATTTGTCAAATGCTTTGAAATGTTTGTAATGTGTTTCCATATTCCTTCATCTTGTGTATGAACTGTCTGTTGTAAGGTTTGTCTGGATGTGAACTTGTTCTTCGTCTCTGTAGCCCAACACACTGGTGTCGCTCTGAAACAACTCAGCTTGTTGAAACGTGCCGGTTGAACCAAGAGGAGTTGAAGGGTTTCACATCAGCTTCGTTTCAGCCATTTTTCTATTTCGAGTGAACCAATCTCTTACTTTGCAGTGTCAAAGGTCAACATGGCCAACGCTAGCACTTTGTAGACGAGTGCTATAGGATTAGCTTAGAGTCATACTATCAATGAATGTTTAACTGTTGAACCACCAAATGTTAACAATGCTAGTAGTCTTACGCAGGGAAAGATTGTCTTCTATTTAGGCAGCTTGTAGGGCTACTTTTCTCCTGTGAAATTACTTGTGTGTGAAGAATGTTGGATTTAAAAAGCGGTCTAGGTTTGGACATCAGTGTCTTTTCAGAGATGTGAGATGATTCGTGATTGAGAAATTAACATTGCTGTGAAAATACCTCAGTGACTCAGGTAAACAAGCAGTTGCCTCAGAGCTGAACACACACACACACACACACAAAAAAAAAAAAAAAAAAAAAAAAAGAAGAAACTATAGAAAAGAGTTGAGTCCAGCTTTGGAAAGACTGCCACCATGCAGATACTCGGTCTAAAGCTATGCTTCAATAGCACCTGATCAAGCACCCTCCCCCGTTTCTTCTCTCTCTCTGTCTCCCCTTTTTTTCTCCCCCTAGCCACTCTCAAAGCTTCATGGAGGACAATGTGGAACGTAAATGGCTGATGCACCATCGGCAGTCCGCAGGGTGGCACAGCCAAATGTCCAGAGCCCTCTCTCGTGACGCGATTGGCTGACAAAGGGAGAACTTGGGGCATTGGTCCCATTCTCTTTGCTCAAAGGATGGTGCAGAGCCCCAGCGGACCATGTAAGGAAATGCTGGGTTGGGTTTTTTTTTTTTTTTTTACTTTACTTGGGCCCTCTCTCTCTGATTTGAGATTTTTTTGTTATGTGTTTGACGCCTCATTGTTGGATCTACATTTTACTTTTAAAAGGTAGGCTGGACACATATTGGCGTTTGTTAGCCCGCCGAGCATGCAAAGAACAGCTATGCAGTCTGATCAATCAGCAGAACGGAGGGACACAAAGGCCAAGGAAGGCGTGATGCCCAATATGAGAGAGAGGGGAGGTGTATTGTGGGTAAGCTGAATTTCAAAGGTGCTTGACTTCTCTTAAAATTTCAGTCAAAGCTGATTTACTTTCAGAGCATTTATTTCCCTTCTTCTCTCTCTTGCTCTCTCTCTCTCTCACTTTCTCTCTCTCTTTCTCTCTCTCTCTCTCTCTCTCTCTCTCTCTCTTATAGTCTTTTTAAATTACCCTGTGATTCCTCTTCATCTACTCACTCTTTATCTATCTAGGATTCTCAAAGCATTATTTAACCACTTAATTTTTACTCAAATTTAGACACACTCGATCTCTTTCTCGTTTCATAGTATTAGTCCTTCCGTTTGAATCTCTTTCAGACTTTGATTTTAAAGGAAACTAAATATGCACAGCCTAAAACAACAAGTGAAACTGCTTCAGAACAAAACTCTTTGCTTCAATGAAGACTTTGAAAAACCTGAGAGAATGTTATTATTTATATTTCTATGATACTGCTTATTCTTACAATAGTATAAAAAAAACTCTTCATCAGAAATCTTCCGGAGCAGATATTTATTTCTTGATATAGATAGATGCCTCTATCTAATGGAAGTTCATAAATAATCCATTTTATATGAACCAAGTTTTCTTACTAAGACAATCTTGTGGAGAGAATCATTGCCCTAAAGGACTGTGACAAAAGGGACAAACTTGTGTTTTACCTACTCCCCTTACAGCAGTTTGCACGTTGCTGTGACCTGTGCCCCCCCCCACCCCCCCTCCCCTTCCTCTTGGTTATAATCATTCAAAACAAACAAAAAAAGAAAAAAGTGGACAGATGTTTCTCGCCCAACAATCGCCATGGAGCTCTCCATTTACGGACGATGTGAAAGTCTTTGGATGAGGACATCCTTACAGCTATTGTTTTGTACTCCACTTTCGACTATGTGTCTGTAGAGTTTTAACCGAGCGGAGGATGAACTCTTGGTTTCAGTGTGGCCACTTTTTTTTGCAGTCAAATTTGCTGTAAAACTCCCCATTCATTTCAATGGATGGACCCCACTGACACCAGTCTGAGTTGAAATCCCCGCCATTTCTTGATGACTGAGACGACGACAGAGAGAGATATGTTAGAGGTCCTGCTGAAACGAGTGAATGTGTTTGTATATAAGTGTGTGTACCGGCTAAATCTTTGTGTACATACTGGATAAATGTGTATATATGGTATGTCTATGTGTATATACAGTTTGTTTGTACATGCAGAGTGTACAGTTATTTTTCCTCTAATGTTTCTCTCTCTTTCTATGAATAGGTCTTCTCAAGTTACCAATACTGAGGCATGGAAAGGTTTTTAAATGTACTGAGCTGTCAGAGGCACTTTGTGTACAGACTTAGAATATCAGCAAGGTCTGTCACGTATAGCTGCATCCTTGAGGCTCTCATACAAGAAGTAACTCACATAATCTTAAGCTTGCACTCATTTTCTGACCAACTCAAAAGCTTTTCTAAGTAGATTTGGGTGACCAAGCAATGTTTGTACATATATAGACTAAGACAATTTTTTTTCCAGAAACCTCCATCTGCATTTCTTTGAAAATTCTCGACCTGTTTTGAGTTCTTGCGTATCTGACTTTCACTTTAGGTTCCTATGGTATATGTTTGCAACGGTTGTCATTCAGAGTTATATATTTATTCCGACAACCCTTATATATTTCTTGAAATTTTGTTCCCCAAATTCTGCCTCTCATGGAGCCTTCTAACCTTTTGTTAAGATGCGGTTAGACTGGCAAATCCTTCCATGAAAGTATACTGTCATTACTTAACATTGCTTGTTTTTGTATAGGTCCTTACTAAATAAGTGTGCCTCCCCCCCTTATACTCTTACTAACCTTAGATCCATTAACTCCTCTGGTCACTCATCTTCATACCCCTTGACAAGCCATAGCCCCCCCCTCCCCAAAACTCCTCTATCGTTGTTTTGACAGGACAGACATTTGGGGATTTTGTGTATATTAATGGAAGAGTGGTGTTGAAGAGTGTATTGCAGTTGTATATGGAGTTGTTATGAATGTGGATATTCTGATCATTGAATTATTATTGTAATAATGATAATAATTATTGCCATTTTGATTTTGTTGATTAATTCCTTTGATGAAGATGCCATTGTTCCCTTTTTTTTCTTTTTTCTTTTCTTTTTTTTTTTGGAATACACCGGAATTTATATTTTTCGGGTGGGTGAATCTGGAGATAGAAATACGTAAATAAATAAACAAATAATTAAATTCTTAATCTGCCGTGGAAATGTGTGTTCTGTTTCTTAATGCACTAACTTGGACTTCTTCCTCTTTGTCAAAGTTTCCGTCCATGTCAGATTAAAGCTTGTCCATTTTTTTTTATTTTATTGACTACAAATATCAAGAACATTATTGTTTTCCAAAAACGATTAAAAACACATCAATGAGCCACACTGTTTCACTGGCTCTGACATGTACCTTAATCACCATGAATACGGTTGAAGATTATCTTGAAACAATCTCATATTCACCGTCCTGCTGCAGTAAACAATCACTCACTAATGTGTGTTAATTCACTGCTGAAAATAGTCCCGAGCAAATGCACAACCTCTCCTGTTTGAGGGACATTTGCTAAAAACTACAGAGTCCAGCGGTTTTAGGAAATCACTTTTTGTAAAGTAAAAGTGTATCTTTTGTTTTTAGAAAAATATATATAGAATATCAGGAAACACACTCTTTGTCCAGTAGTAGTTTTTGGTCACTTCCCTGTAGACTAGGCCCACAACAAACATAATCCATGAATCTGCCAATTAATTACAAACTAAATAGTATAGTTCAAATAAAATGTCCACAAATAGAGAAAAATACCAACAAAATTCCCCAGAGCTGAAAACATGATCTCTAAATTACTGGTTTTATCTAGTAAATGGTCCAAAATCCTGAAATATTTAATTTACAATCATATAAATTGGAAAGAAGCAGACAATCTTCCGATTTGAGAAGCTGGTACCAGCAACTGTTTGGCATTTTTGCTTCATAAATGACTCAAAAGACTAATCAATTATCATCTAATCGATGAATCAACTTGTTGTTTCAGAGCTAGACCATACTCACAGCATGCACACCCTCTTATCAAGGTTATGAATTGTAAAGAAACTAAATCCTCAAGTCATGAATTCTACACTTAATATCTGAATACTAGCTGAAACAAGGGTTAGGTTATTGATCTGCTTTGATTATTTCCCCTTTCTTCCATTGTTTGCAATATAGATTCATCTTCTGGACTTGTAAGCTTGTGGTTGCACACGGTACTAGCTCAACTGGGTCATCTACATTTTCCCTGCGTCTGAGGACTGTGATTCTTCTCTTGGTGAGCAGAGCAGATCATTTCCTCACGCTCTCCTCAGCTGAGGTGCTGAAAGCGAGGACGGCAGGCAAGATCTGGGAGCTGGGGACTGGACTGAATATAGCAAGCTTGTAATTATCCTCATCCTCCTACATTTAATCGCCTGCAGTTCCTTTGAGGGTTGGCTACTTCTGAGTTTGGACAGAGCAGGAAGAAAAAAGATTAGCACAATAGAGGAGCAAGACATGCTGTGTAAACACAAGAGACGTGAGATGAGAGGTCCACCTCAACCTGCTTCAGCCCCGAGCATCACATACATTCATATCATCATTCTGCCAGGTTAAACTCTGAGGAATATTCATGTCACGATGAAATGACCTGGAAGGTTTTCATTTTTCATGTGAAACTATGCACATAGGTAATAACATGCCAACAATTGTGCATTTTTCTAGAGTATCTATATCAAAATTACATCACTTTTATAACATCATTGCATGCTTAACATGAGATAGTGAACCAGCACCTTGATAAAACTACCTTTTTCTCCCTAAATGATACCCCATTGACTTCCATCATCATCTGTAATAACTATAATCTGTTTCCACAGTCAGGAAATACACAAAAAAAGTGTTAAAAATAAAATGTGATCTTTATAGACCTCTATTGGTAACACGGAGGAATTACAACAACAGAGTTTACACTGACCATGATCACTGTGCCATGGGGGTCAAACATTTCTTTAACAACTCCATGTCCCCTGTAAGGGAAAAAAGCATGTGAATGATGGAAATATGAATGCAAAAAAGCTGGTTTGTTTTTTTGCAATACAAATGTATTGTAGTAATTATACATACAATACATATACATACAAATTAATATACAAGTTCAAGATTTCCCTTCAGTAAAAGTGCAAAAGTATATACCGCAAAATGTACAGAAAATATTAGTGTAAAAGTTCATATTGCTTCTTGAAGAAGTATCCTTTTCAGAGAGTTATATTATTGGAATATTATTAGTGATGCTTTAACACGTAAGCAGCGTTTGATTGTTACAGCTGGTAGAGGAAGAGCACATTTTAACTACGTTATATATGACAGATAATTGCAGTGGAGAAAAAGGGACAATATTTCCCTCATAATTGTGGAAGTATGAAATAGCATAAAATTGAAATACTCAAGTAAACTTAAGGTAATTCAAAGTATCTCAACATTTAACCACTGGGTGGTTGTCTGAAATCCAGTTTTTAGGTATTTGTACTTCATTGAATACTTCAATAAGATGCTAGCCTACTTTACACTTTTAACCCACTGCATGTTGGGGACAAATAGAGGTTCCCCATCAGAATGTAAAGTAATGTAAATTAGGCACACCTTTACCAGCTAAAGTCATAGACACATTAGTGCATCCATAATTATAATCCAGTGATGTAATATATATAGTAGGTTATTCTACACATTGAGTACTTCTGTACTCATACTGTTGGCATGTTAAGTACATTTTGAGGTTACTTTTGTACAGGACTTTTACTAGTAGTATTTTTATACTGCGGTATTGCTATTTTTACTTAAGTAAAATATCTGAATACTTCTTAACCCCTGCTGCCGTTATATATTATCGTAAAATGTCTAATTTCCAGTAGCAAATGCCCACTGAAATAACACTTTACAATAAATCACCTCTGGCCAAATCAATCACTCAACTATAATACCGTTGTTTGTTTGTTGGGTACATCTTTGCACTACTGTTTCGTTTTGTTAGTTAATTTAATTTAATATTATTAATTTATTCTGTTTGTTGTATATATTGTGCATTTTTCTTAATATTCTATTCTATTCTTTGTATATATTGTGCTTTTCTTATTAATTTTTTTTATTTTATTGCGTAACCTCTATGTACAAATCCTGCTGTAACGAAACACAAATCCCCTTGCGGGATTGATAAGGTATATATCTATCTATCTATCAAATGTGTTTCTCAGGAATCTAACATTTTTTGAAAATGGGGGATCTTGAGAAAGTCTGGTAACCCTTGATTTTGTCTGTTGACTTCGTTCCGTACTCTCGCGATATCCAGGCGGTCGCTGCCTGATAGGAATAATGGCCGCCTTCGTAGCAATGGCTGGAAAGGGGAACAACACAAGAGGCATATCGGAGCGTTTTAGCTGACCAGGAAGAGCCTAAACTACCGGGCACCCCCTCCTACCTGGTTTCCATAACGAATGGGTAGAGGGGGTCTTGCCAAAGGACACGAGAAACGAAAGAGACTCGGGAGGGAAAGTGAGGAAAGCTAACGCTACTTTGATAGCTAACGCTAGCTGGCTATCAACACGGTTGTCACTGCCGGGGGAACAAACCCGAGTAGCCCCTGACAACTGCGTGTCGTTGAAGGGGAGTCGAGAGGAAGCGGTGACCAAACGCCGGGGCGTGTGATCACACGGCTTGCGAGTCGCGACCATGAGCGGACCGGTGCAGGACAGCGAGCCCGAAGCGAAAGTCCTCCTCATCAAGCGGCTTTACAGGTCAGTTTGCGAGGCCGTTTTTTTTTTTTTTGGGGCGCAGCTAACGCTAACTGTGGCGCTAATTGGACGTTATTGTGGAGGCTGACTCAGCGCGAGACAATCAATGGGTTTTGCTACCACGAGAAAGGGTCTTATCTAACCTTCCACTCGGCAACCTGTCACGACAACGCGTGGCCCAACGTGCCCGCACACTCGAGTCAGTGTCGAGTCAGATGGCTCTGACCAAGGCTTGTCGTCGTGCTTTGTGTGTAACAGAAAGGAAAGGATGGTTGTTTTAGAGCACAGCTATAACCTTGCTTATTATGTTAACTCATGCTTCCTGTTTTCCCAACGCCGCCCAGGGCTGTGGTGGAGTCTGTACACAAGCTGGATGTCATCATCGGCAGCAAAGCGTCCTACAGAGAGGTCTTCAAGCCGGAGAACATCAGCCTTCGTAACAAGTACGTCCAGCTGTCTCTGTCTCTCTGTGAGTGTGAGTGTGAGTGAGTAAGTAAGGAGGCGGGAGCCTAAACATCTGGCCAGTCGTGCTGAACATTGTGCATTTTCCTGTGGCCTCCCTCCAGTTAATTTAGCTGATAAAACCACCTCTCTTTTGTGCTGTTTGATCATTTTGAGATTGACTGCACCCCGGAGCATCTCTGAGAGCTTTATAGACTCCAATCAGACCTGGAATTTTACATCTAAATTCTGATCAAATACAGTTCACACTAAGCAATAGAAGAAGAAAAATGTCTAATGTATCCAAAGTGACCACTTGTGTTTCATTATAATCATTTGATTTTGTGAGAAATTGTGATCGCTGCAAGTGTAAACAAACACACATACATGTTGCTCAGTATTACCACTGGATCTGGATTCTCGTACTGGATACAGTTAACCGAAAGCTCAAAAAGAGAAGGAGGAAGTGAAAACTAAACGTGAGAAAAAGGTAGTTGACCGAGTGTGTCCACAGATGGTGAGACGGAGCAGATGGTGTCTTTATTCGCTCAGGGACTGCTCTGGGAACCAACATGCACTCTAAAATGTTGACGGGCTTTCATTGTGGTCAGGGGTTGGATATAAAGCTTAAGCAATTGGTTGATTAATCAATTAGGTAAAAAAAAAAACATAATTGGCAGCTACTTAGATAATCAGGTAATTGTGTCAGTCGTTTTTCAAGTAAAGATGCCAAACGTTCACTAATTCCAGATTCTAACTGTGAAGATTAGCTTCTTGTGTTTTGTCTGTTTGATAGTAGAGTGAGTATCTTTGGATTTTGGACTGTTTGTGGGATAAACTTAGACTGGTGGTTGGGCTATAGTACATTTTTAATGGGCTTTTTTCCCCTGTTCTCTGACATTTTGTAGACTGAGCGATTAATCAAGAAAATAAGCGTCAGATTAACCGTCACATGTGCATTTACACTGCAAGGGCAATATGCATCTGTGACCACGCCTGAATGTGACACGAGTGATCCGATTCATTCAAACACATTTAGGGATGATTTCACACCTGCATTTAAAGGTATACACAAGGTATCGGTTCCCCCGGGACATCATTTAATGTAAGAGCTGGGGTCATATATTGCACTTCACGTGCAAATGGGATAATTTGGCACCTCTGTGCAAAGTGAGGCTCATGTGATTGTTCAGTATTATATTATCCTCTTTGGCGTCGGAGAGAAGAACCAAGCGTCTCGTCAAAGCGGAGATGATGAGCAATACTGCATGTTCTTGCCTCAAAGAATTTACATAATCTTGTCATTGCCGGCACACATAAAATGACTTCACTGAGACTTCACAATATTCTGGAACAACTCTGACTTCTGAATCAGTTAAACACAGATCGTGTGAGTCAGCAAAGGGAAAGGCACGTTTATTATCATCATTCGCCATTGATGTAGTTCCTACGAAATACAGATCATGCAACTAATTACATTTTTCACCATTGATTAATCTACAGATTTCTTTCTGGATTAATCATGGAAAAATGCCCACCATTGAAGTCTATACCCCGCATTGTGTTTTTGTTCTGCGTGGCCTCACCTGTTCATGTGAAAACTATGTTGACTCATTGGGCCGCCTGTCAAACCGGTGACCCAACTACCTCCTTAACGTGTGTGTGTGTGTGTGTGTGTGTGTGTGTGTGTGTGTGTGTGTGTGTGTGTGTGTGTGTGTGTGTGTGTGTGTGTGTGTGTGTGTGTGTGTGTGTGTGTGTGTGTGTGTGTGTGTGTGTGTGTGTGTTTCAGGTTGAGGGAGCTTTGTGTGAAGCTGATGTTTCTTCACCCCGTTGACTACGGCCGTAAGGCTGAGGAGCTGCTCTGGAGGAAGGTTTACTATGAGGTCATCCAGGTTATCAAGACCAACAAGAAGGTAACAGCTGTGGAAAAAAAAAAAAAGCGTCTTTGCATGTGTTAGACAACCAGTTTTGGTCTTGTTAGCTGGCTTGACCTGCTGGCTGCCACTGAAAGGTCATCTCAGATATGACATGTGCCACTTTGTGGTCACTGGTGAGAAACGTACATCATAGAGTGCCCAAAGAGTGTGTACTTGTTCTGCTTCGGTGGTCCCAATGGAAAATCAAGCTTCTAAAATTGGCACTTTTGGCACTTTGCTCTGCTTTTGGACCAACATGGGAAAACCCATCAACCATTATTGCCTCTTTTTAAATGTAGCCGGACAATTTCTGCACTGGATTCTGTACGAATCGTTTGTACTGTGATTCAGAAGCTTGTGAACTTGAATATTGAACATTTTGATTGTCACCTGCAGTTGGGTTTTAGTCACTCGTTTGTTGTAAACATGTGTAAATTAAGAAGTCGCTTCTTAAAGGGGAACTCGTCTAATTTTGCACATCAAAGTGTGTTTACAGGTCTTGGGGAGTACTACTGCATATTAGAGATGCACCGATACTGTCATCAGTCAGATACTGACTCAAATAGCTGGATTGGGTATCAGTGACAATAGCCCAATCTTGTACTGGATACCATTATTTTAATAAATAACAATTAATTACATTCATATCTATATATTTATTTGTTCCATTTAGTTTTACAAGTTAGGAAAGCAATGTTGAAGTAAAGCCTGATCTTGCCGTATACATAAAAGAATGATCCCAGTCACTCCCACACCATGAGGCAGACAGCTTAATTCATCACTGGTATCGAACCGGTACTCGGTATCGGGCGATACCCAAAGCCCAGCTCTTGCTATTAGGACGGCAAAGGTCAGAATGGTGCATCCCTACTGAATAGGAATGAATGTGAAGTGTGAAAAAAAGTTAAACGGATAGGAAAATCTGGTCAAATGTACTCGGACGATGTCAGTTGACTACAAGTTTTGGTAATGGAAAAAAAATCTGGCAGTGTGGAATGTGAAAGAAGTGAGCTTATCAGACCCTTGTATCTCGCTCCTCATCTCTGCTTCAGGGTAATAGCTCGAGGCTCTGTAAGCCACTGCTAGTGTAACAGTGGTTTTATTTCTCCACCTCTTTCCCCATTGCTTCTCATTTTTATACACACACACAATATATTTTAGCTTTTTAGGCCTTTTTCATTGTCACTGTAATCTACAGTAAGTATGCAATGTAGATGGTCTGGCTCGCACACCGCTGATGAATTGGCTCCTCTCTTTTCTTTCCCTCTCCCTCGTCTGTAGCACATCCATAGTCGCAGCGCTCTGGAGTGCGCCTACCGTACACACCTGATCGCCGGCGTGGGTTTCTACCAGCACCTGCTGCTATACATCCAGTCCCATTACCAGCTGGAGCTGCAGGACTGCATCGACTGGACCCACGTCACAGACCCGCTGATAGGTCAGACACCAGGCACACAGATTCACACACACACACACACACACACACAGATGCAGAACCTTCAGACCTCATACTAAATGAGGGGTGTGTAACTTTCGCATGTAAATATGCTTGTCCATATTTCAACATTTTCTTCATTGAATTTAAGAAACTTGATCACTTCTTGGCCTTTTTCCACTGAAGACATCTTGACAAGTCCCGGTCAAAAAAAAAAAGCATTGTTGTGAACAATAAAACTAATGAAGGCTGAATTCTATTTAGCTGCGCCGGTTTCAAGATCTCGGTAATGTGCACGCTGGCTCACTTTGATGGCTCACGGGAACACTAGAATGGAACAGAGTCGTCGTTTACCTTTCCTTTCCTTACGACAACGCCCAGGCCGCACGACGCTGCCTGGCTCAACGGCTACGTCTCTCTCTCTGGTGTCCACACAAACAAGGCTGCTGCTGCCAGCCCTTCTTTCTACATAGTTTTGCCTTTCATAATGGCCAGAATGTTTCTTTTAATTTCATTATAAACATAATTTGTATTTTTTTTTATTTTTTATTTAAGAAGTATGTATGTGTAAATGATAATAATCCACAATTAACAGCCGGTACTATATTCATTTTGGAGTCACTGCATTTTCCACAACACTGTCTTGCAAATATTTCAGAATAAAAGCCTTGTGCACACAAATGAAAGGATTTTGTCCACATAAAGATGCTAAAGGGCTTTTATTTTGAAACGGAAGCAGGACGTTTCTCGGATATAGACGTAAAAACTGTAGTAATGGTGCTGGAATGACGTCAATATACTGTCAAAGATAACTTTTCACTGTTTTTTTTTGTTTGTTTTGAATGCACTGTATTCCAGTGAGAAATTAACCGAAATCCACAGACGCATAGCTTTTTATGTTGCCATTTTTGCAACAGTCAGATTAGTTTTTCTCATTAAAAGGGGGTAAATCCCATTCAGCATATTATTATGAGTGTTTTGTAACTTGTGTAATATTCAAACTCTCTGAAAGCCTCCACTGCGAAGTTGAATGTCACGTAGAGGCGATATTAAAATGTACTTTCACACTCCAGATAATGAAAAGTGTGATCACACCAGTACATTTAGAGCAGTTGTTTATGTGTCATTGTCTGAATTTAGTCCGTATCAGATGTCGGTGTTCCCTTACACTATGCCGAAGACAAACAGACAGGCGCAGGGTCAGCCAGGTTTGTAGTACTATGAAGCTACATATACAGCTGGGGCTAAATACCAGGGTACACAGGGTCTGTAATCCAGTCTTCCAGCATGAAGTTCATATTTTTCTTATAAAGCTATGTAAATCTTCCTGTCCACCTAAAACAAAAGCCCCTGTGGACATTAACTCCTCAGGGACGCAGAAATAATATCTGGGTGCTGGCTCTAATATTCAGACTCTGCTTTTTGCAAATTGTTGCTGAGCCAGGATCGAAGCTTGTTCTTCTGTTACATACCTCCAAGTCATTTTGGGTAAGTGCATCAGCTAAATGCTTGAAGTGAAGAAACACAAAACATTGATTGTTCCCCGCAGGCCGAAAGAAACCAGTGTCAGCCACCCCCAAGGAGATGGAGTGGGCACAGATGGCCTGCCATCGCTGTCTGGTCTACCTTGGAGATCTAGGTAATAACATGTTAATAGAATGTGCAATTATTTCATCTCTCTATCTACCCAGCTTGCAGAGGTGTGAGACAGCATGTGTGTGTCATTCAGCGTGGGAAAATTTGGCTTAGCTGTTGAGTTTAATTGGCTGGAGGCTGTTTGGTTGGTTTAGATATTTGGGTTGATTTTACATTAAAAGCTGAAATTATCAAGCAAAGGAAATGATGTCTGTGGCACTTTCAGTTTGCCTTTGATCATCAGTGAACATTTTATATTTGAGCCAAAGTCTATCTTGTTGTTAACATTTGTTTGTTTTTTTTCAATGTTTCGCCCGCAGCCCGTTATCAGAATGAACTTGCGGGAGTGGAGGCCGAGCAGCTGGCAGAAAGGTTTTACCATCAGGCGCTGTCCGTCATGCCACACGTGGGTGAGTGAATGTAACGTAAGATTTCTTCCGGTAAAGTTGGTGTTTTCCGGACTGGGAGAGCGGCACGAATACTTTTGTTTCTGAAATGCTTTCGTCAGATGGGATTTCTTTTGGTAGCCAGAAGAATAACAAAAATATGAAATCACATCGTTCAATAGAAGAAAAGAAAAAAAGCAATTTTAGAAGGAAGCTTACAAATATTCAATTTCCTCATAATGTTATTGTAGTGGCCATTTGTCAGATAAATCAAAAAACAAACCTAAATCAAAGGGCCACTGACGCACCTTGGGTTTGTGGTTTCACGCAGGCAAAAGAAATGCATTTTCAATGCAGGATTCCGTTTTGTTCTTATAATTTACTTCACAAAACAAACAAACATAAGAACAAAGGAACTCCTAATGCTGCTTCTCCTGCACTGGTAAAAAACCACAGGCCTACCCAGGTGCATTCTGGTCCTGTACCTGCCTGCTCCTATATATATATAAACCCAGGTGCCCACAGTGTCACCCAATTAGTAAACAAAAGAAAAAGCTATCCTAATACATAAAAAATTGTTTACCCATTTCTTCGTCCGTGTGTCTCCAGGAATGCCGTTTAACCAACTGGGCACATTGGCAGGAAGCAAGTTCTACAATGTTGAAGCAACCTACTACTACCTTCGCTGGTGAGGACTGTTTATGGACAGTTATGTTTGATGTTCACTACTGAACCACAACACAATAAGTTTAGTCCTAACAGATGGTTTTTTTTTTTTGTTGTTTTTTTTATCTGCTAGCATCCAATCAGAAGCCCCCTTTGAGGGCGCCTATGGCAACCTGAAGCGCCTGTTTGACAAAGCTGCCAAGATGTACAACCAGGTGAAGAAGCAGGAAATGAAGAAGCTGTCTCCTTCTCGACAAAGGTGAGTTCAAAGAAATGCACATTTACAAGACCCCGTCCCCCCCCCGTCCCCCCGAGGGCTCCTGAGCCCTCTGTGGACAACAGTGGTATTAATAATGTTTTTCTCTTGGACCTCACTGGACTGACATCCCTGAGTAACTTTAATCAAGGCCCAATTGACATCTGGGGTTAAATTACTGCTTTGCTTTCAGCATCTCTCTGCAGATGGGATCAGGTAATTGATGATCCCTGTGGGGGGAATTATGTTGTTGAAGCAACAAAAGTATCCGAAATTAGTTGGAATAAAAAACTAATATGCACAATAATGAAGCTATTAAAATAGACGTTTCAAGAGATGATGCCTGGTGTATAGGAGAAAAAAAACATCTGGAAAGGATTAGAAAGTATAGATATAGGTCAAATCATGTTGCTTGTTAACTATGGGATTACTTAGATTACCACTGTGCATGGAGCAAATAAGATTAAGACATTCTTTTGCCACCCGGGCAGAAAACAATACTGTTTTGTTTCCATTCCGTTAATAACACTTAACTCAGCTGTTGTGTTCATACGGTGTTTTTCCCGAAGAAATAGTAACTCGTGGGAATTTATCTCATCTATTATCCCCATTTTGGGAAATACACTTATTTGCTTCCATTGAGTTAGATAAGGGAGCTTGATTCCACACTTTGTGCTTGTGTATGAATTACACAAACAAGATATGACCTCGTTACCTTTGGATGGACCCAGGCACGCCGTGTCCCCCCTGCTTCTTTATGCTAAAGGCTGCCGGCTCAAACTCCATATTTACTATACAGACGTGAGAGTGGTGTCGATCTTCTCATTTAACTCTCAGCAAATAAGCGTATTTCACCCTCTTGCTTGCCTAGTGTTCGTTGTTTATCTCGCTGTTTGCTCGGGGGCCGCTTTCTCTGTCTCCGAGAACACGAAGGGATCGTGACGGAGCACCAACGCTTTGCAACAACACACCACTGTTTACATTGTTTTACGTGCACAAGTGCCTCTAAAACAGGAAAATGCTGAATTTGATCGAGGATGTTCATACACAATCAAAATATCTGTAATCTTATCATTTCCATAATTTTGCTATTTTCTTTTTTTGCGCAGATTAAAAGACATTAAGCACCTCCTGGTGAGCTTCATGTACCTTCAGAGCCTGCTGCAGCCCAAGAACAGGTGAGGGCTCGTGCTGTCACTCGTCTCCCGTCCTCTTCAACCTCGTCCTCCACTGTTTTAGAAACTGTCCACAGTTGAAACAAGCCTTTGGCTTCACTGTATGTTTAGTCCTTAAACATGTTATTGGTCAGACTGAACATGGTCTGTTATGTGTGTTTATTGTCAAATGACTCTAAACTCCTACCTGCCCCAGTGATATTAAAGTCACATATTTGGTTTTGTGAAGTGTGGACAGTTTAAAAGTGTCCAGTGTTTTACTGCCAGTCAAAACCTTCACACAAGCTGATTTAACTAGCAACAAAATGTACTTGTAGTTTATGAGCAAATACGAAGGACAGCGAAATGAGCATATCATGAAACGTGGTCTAATAAACTGCGACAGTGTTATCCTTGGATTATTCATCGTTAGTTTGCGTTGACCTTGTACTTTTAGTGCATCCTATTCATCACGTTGCTTCTCCGCTCCTCTGCCTCTACGTAGTCTCATGGAGACGGAGCTGACGTCACTTTGCCAGTCGGTGCTGGAGGACTTCAACCTGGTGCTTTTCTACCTGCCTCCGCCAACGCCTGGCGGTGCTCACCACTCCCCCAGCGAGGAAGAGGAGGAGCAGCAGCAGCAGCAGCATGCGGACAGCTCCTGCCCCGTGCTGCCGGACACCCTCGTCTTCAAGATGGTGGTCACTTGTCTGATGGTGGTGCACAGCCTGAAGAGGGGAGGTCAGTGTTAGTGTGGTGTTGAGGCTGTTGCGTACTTCATCATTTTGTGTTCTAAAAATATTTTTTAAATACATTTTGATAACCGATATATATAACTATAACAGAGTAGGGAGAAAACATGAACGTTTAGGTTACCTTTTATTGTCCCACGAGGGGAAATTTGCTTTGCAAAAACACAACGTGAAGGACACAATTGAAATAGAAATTTCTACCAAGTAAACATACAATAGTGCAAAGAGTGCAGCCAGAGCCCGTTTTTCTTTGAATGCCATTTCAAAAGCTGCATTTCAGTTTCAGTACCATCGTCAGTGGGCTCGTATATCTAGATGACATGAGGATCGGAATAATTAGTGGGAGGGGAAGGAGACACAAACCAGGCTCAGTCCCAATTCTGTCCAAAACGCCCACTTGAGTCGTCCGTGTTTCTTGCCAGTATAAGAGGACCTGTGTGATGGATTGACTCCGAAACGAAAATTCAGACCCCAACTTGAAATTTAAAGAAATGCATGAATCTGCAGGGAGTGATAGCAACTGGTAAGTAATAATCTTTTGTAGATTTTCATTTTCTATAAATGTCAAACGGGTGCCTGTGGCGACATTCGCGGGAAACATCACAAGCGGCGCTCAGTTAGTGATGCGTTTTCCATCAATCAGCAGTGATTGGTCCGCCAGAGAGGGTAGGCGGAGCTAACGCAACCGACTCAGTCCTCAACTCGCATGTATGTGAAGCGCCGTACTGGTTTTTTTTCCCCGTCTCTGCAAGCGCTGCGAGTAAACGGTTACTGTGGCGGAACAATCAAAGAAAAGAGAGACGACTACAGACGAGGAAACCTCAAAAACAAGTGAAACCAATTCAACATTCAGAAGAAGGCAAAAAAAAAGACTGACGACGCACAGGTGACACTGTTCTGATCTCTGGGAAGTGAGATCCAAAAACACACTTGTGGTTTATTACCATAGATCCCCGCCAGAGATAGCAAAACGGAGATCTTCAAAGATTGTAACTTCAAGTATAAAACAGAAGAAGTACACATTTAAAATGTAAATTATTTTTTTTTGTACTCATAAATGTTGTATTGTGTCTTTTAGGATCAAAGCAGTACAGCGCGTCCATAGCTTTCACTCTGGCGCTGTTCTCCCATCTGGTGAACCACGTCAACATTCGACTGCAGGCTGAACTGGAGGAAGCGGAGAGCCAGGTGCCTCCACTTCCAACTGACGCCACAGGTGAGAGAGGAGATCTCTGTCTCCATATATGTGGGGAGAGAAAGGAAGACAAACGCAGCCGCGAGTTAGTTGAATCTCCCGGCCGAGTGTCTTCCACGCAGATACATATGTCAACCCCAGTGTACTCTGATTTGCATCCTTTAGGATTACAGAGATGCTTCTTGTGGTTAAACATCAAATCTTTTGGGAGAGCGACAGCTTTATGTGACGTCAAGAGCAATTTAAAGTGGAATAATAAATATGTAGTTAGAAGTGAGAGATTTCAGAGAGTCACCCGTGACAACCAACCTGAAATAAAAACAAAACAGGCAGTGAATTCTTTTCTTTTCTTATCTAGACGACCTGGAGGTGAGGGACTTATCGGCCCCAGCGACAGATCGCTCCGCTGAGAAGCCTCTGCAGAATGGCTCCCTGGAGCAAGAAGACGAGGAGGAGGAAGAGGAGGAGAAGGACGAAGATGGCCGTGTGAGGGTTGCCGCCAAAAAGCAGTGCAGTGCGGAAGAACAGCGGCAGTTGGAGGAAGAGAAACAGAGACAGAAGAAGAAGTACACCCGTCTCTCTCGACTCCGCCGGCGGCGCTGTGCGCGCAAGGACACTCGAGGAGAGGACGAAAGCGACCTGAGCGAAGGCTTCGAGAGCGAAGAGGACGAAGAGGACGTTGACGAGAGGCGGGGCCACGCTGACCCGACAGGTGCCACCACTACGGGAACCCCGGTCAATCCGCCAGCTATCAGGAAGGAGACCAAGCGGGACGCCCTTGGCGAGGAGGGCAGCTGGGGGAGTGGCTCCGAAGAGGAGGAGGAAGGCGGAACGGCGTTCGACGTAGAGACCGACTCGGACATGAACAGCCAGGAGTCTCGCTCGGACCTGGAGGACATAGAGGACGCGGAAAACTCTGACAACTTGGAGGGTCAGGCGCCGGAGCACCAAGACGAAGAGGAAGATGAGGACCAACCCAAGGAAGACGGAGGCGAGAGGGACGGCGATACGCCGCCGACCACTAACGGGCCTCTCATGCCCGGCGACTCCAGCATCAGCAGTAACCTCCAGGCCATGTCCTCGCAGCTCTTCCAGGCCAAGCGCTGCTTCCGCCTGGCGCCCACCTTCAGCAACATGTTGCTGAGGCCCCAAGCCTCGTCGTCTTCGGGTATTCCCACCCCTACCGAGGTCTCTGCTCCCCCCTCCCAAGAGACACCCCCTCCTCCTGGGGATTCCCCCTGCGATATGAACCCTGGCGCTGCCAACGGAACCAATGAAAATGGTGATGTGCTCTTTACCTCGAAGTTGCATGTAATCGGTCCTTTTTGTTTGCCCACTGTTACTCAAATTTTTGTCTTTATTATTCTGTCACCTCTTCTAGACTTGGACTCTGACTCGGAAGGCAGCCAACACAGTACTCAATCAGTACACAGTGAGAAAACCCTCTTAGAGAAGCTGGAGATCCTGACCAATCAGGGGTTGATCCAGGTGGTGAAAGTCTTTGTCGATTGGCTAAGGACAAACACCGACATCATCCTCATGTGTGCACAGGTGAGAGGGCTCAATGTCCCGCTTTGTCTATGAAACACCGTCATCTTCGGAGTGTATTTAACAAACTGGTTCTCTGCAGAGTTCTCAAAGCCTGTGGAACCGACTCTCTGTGTTGCTCAACCTGCTTCCAGATGGCAGCAAGATGCTCGAGGCTGGTGAGTTATTGTTTGAAGATTTATGCTCCTGTATAGCTCAGTGGGTACAGGATGGCACAGCAGTAACTATGTTTATTTGCCCACTGGAACAACAATACTCTACTAGTGAAGACATCACCTAAACTACTCATTTAAAGGAGTACTTAGACATCTTTGGAACTACGTGTATTTGCTTTCTTGCGGAGAGGGATCGGTAACACTCATCTCTGTATGCTAAATCTAAAGATAGCAGGCGATTAGCTTTTGCTTAACAGGGAAGCGGCGAGCTAAAGGTTAAAGGTAAAGAAAAACCCGCCTGCCAGAACCTCAAACTAATTAACATGTTTTATCTAGTTTGTTTAATCTCCACCAAAACTGAAATATAAAAAATGATTCCATGAAGTGACGAGCCCTGCTCAGTAATAGTTCAACAACCTGTTAGGCCACAATGTTTAGTTTTTTACATTTCAGGTTTTGTACGGATTAAACTACCAAAATATAACGTTTCAATATTGAGCTTTAGAGATGCTGATTGGCATTTTCTTTTTTACATCAGACAAAGTCGGGCTAGCTGTTTCCCTCTATTTACAGTCTTTATGCTAAGCTATTCACCTGCTGGTTGCATGAGAAGAACGGGATTTAATGTAAATAACTGTTTTTCACCAAAGCATCACACAAAAGCACCACTTGTGTTCACCAGAGATGTGATCATGATGTTCTTGGAAATTAGTCATTCAGCACAAAATAGCAATTAAAAAATGACTAATCACCCAAATAAATCTCAGTTGAGTAAAACCAAAATGTCCGATAAGCTGACTAACAGACTAAGAGGGGGCAGCGCTGCAGCGAACAGACAACGGAGTTGTATCAATCTTCTGCTCTTAACTCAAGAAAGCAAGTAATTAAACTGTTCCTTTCAAAGAGTTGTCAAATAACGGTCCAATCAAATTTACTTATGATATATCAATATTATTGTTTGGTCAATTTCACTTGGATCGTGTCATTAAATCATAATACACGTGTGTAGTTCTGGTAAAAAAAGCAAGTATCAATTACAAGCTTTTGCAAAATGAGTACTGCCAGGAATTTCTGTAATGGTTATTAAAGATGTGGCTTTCCATGTTCGTAAATATTTTGTATGTATAATGTTTATGGTCACTGTGATATATATATTTTGTCCTTATCCCCCCCCGAGCTCTTTTTCCATCCCTGTACTGCGATCACTCACTTTAACAAACAGCGCTAATACTCAGCTCTCACACTGAATATTTGTCCGACTGTGCTCGCTGAGTCTACAGCTCATTTATTTGTGTGTGTGTGTGTGTGTGTGTGTGTGTCCGTGTGTGTCTGTGTGTCTGTGTGTCCGTGTGTCGCAGAGCTCGGACTGAACGCCGAGGTGACGGAGCTGTTAAACGAGTGCGAGCAGCCCGGTTTGGTCCAGAGTTTGCTGCTGCCTGAAGATCTGGCTCTGCGACACCTGCCGGCTCTCAACGTAGCTCATCGCCGCCTCGATTTCACTCGCCGCAACCCCTCCCTCAGCTCCCTCCAGGAGGTACACCGACACACACACATGTTCAGTGTTTGTTTAAAAACACCAAAAGACATCAGCTCCACCGTTCCAATAACCATCTTATTATTGTGGAATCATGGCGCGTGGTATTTGCCAGTTGTCCTTCTTTTTTTGTTTTGTTTTATGAGCCAGGGAGTTTGCAAATATCAAAACGGTTATTATTATCTTGACAGAACTATTTTCAGTGGACAATATGCCAATAATTACTGAACTTTCAGGAAAATCTATACACAGAATCTAAATCAATTTTACTGTATTTTACACTGTTGTTCACACTGTAGTGCATGTGACAGACTTAATTAAATTAGCTCAATAAATAATTCTGTAGCTGAAATGAATTGACAGCTATTTTGAAGATTATTTATTTGTTTAAGATGCTTTTTACTATACAAAAAATATTGATTAGAGTAGCTTTAAACCGTGAGTATGTATATTTGTTTCTTTTATTTGAGATCGCATTCAAGCAGCATTTAACAATCATCCTACAGTTTTGTACTTCACCAGAATAATCCATCCTTTCATCATGTACAATGTAATCACAGAAGACAAAAATAAAACATGAGATCAAGAAATAAATAAACAAATTTAAAACAAAAGAAGGGCGCCTGTAGGAAATTTACAAATTTCTCCCAAATTTCCTCAAGGAGAAGGAAATTCTTTCCATTCCAAAGATTTGTATATTGTATATTTAAGAAACCTACGTATATATATCATCATCCCATCTTTACCAGGACACTGAAACGCATTAAGACTCGCGTGTGTCCTTCATTACACACTGAAGAAATGTCCTCTTGTTCATTTCTCCAACATGATATTTTATCATCAAACATAATATAAAACCTTTTAGCATGTCCTTCTCTCTCTTTCCTCCAGTGTGTCGTGCGAGTGTGTTGCATTCGCAGTTTTGGCCACTTCCTGACGAATCTCCAGGGCAACGTGCTGCACTTCAACCCGGAGGCGGGCATCTTCACCAGCATCAGCCAATCGGAACAGGATAATCTGGTGCAGCAGGCCAAGGCCCAGTTCCGAATGGTGAGTGACATCTGAACAGAACAACGTGAAAGAAGAACCACCGGGGGCCCTCATTCAGTCAACTCTCATTATTCTGTGTGCCGCTTACACGGGGGAAGATGGCGTTGTTGTGTAACTGTTGAACGAAATAAATATGAAGAATGTTTAATTAATGACCTGGAAGCGAAATGTGTTTTGTTTTTCTTTCACTTGTGAGCAAAGCAGCTGTCCCTTTTGATGTTGACTCTCCTGTCTCTATCTCCATTTGTCCAGGCTGAAGAGGAGGCTCGTCGAAATCGCCTAATGAGGGATATGGCCCAGCTTCGACTCCAGGTTTTTAATCTTATCACTCTGTCCACTGGCTGTTTACCCTGCCTGTGTTTCCCTTTTGAAATCTGAGCAGTGACACAGCATAGACACAGCTGTGTGCCGATACAGTCGTCACTGCCAAAAGCGCAGCGCTCAGAGCAGGTTTTTATCTTTTATGGAAAAGGTAAAATAAAATAAAAAAAGCATTTATTTTCTTGTGTTTTTAAAAAAAAAAAAAAAAAAAAAAAAGAATGATTTATATAGTTACCTTTCTATTGAGTGTAAGATCCACTTTGTGAAGAATAATGTTTGCCGTTAACATAAACCAGCTGACACCCGTCTAAATCTCACTGAACTCTCACCAAAACCTTCTGATGGAGGTTGTGCAACTGCTATAGGAACCTTGAGATAGTTGTGTTATATTTCTATGACCATAAAACCCTAATAAACACCGTACAATAATGGCTCATGATCTGCTGTTGGACCTCTTGTTCTGCAGTTGGAGGTGTCGCAGCTAGAGGGCAGCCTTCAGCAGCCCAAGGCCCAGTCGTCCATGTCTCCCTACCTGGTGCCAGACACAGCTGCTCTCTGCCAGCATCTCAACCTCATCCGGCAGCTGGCCGGCAGCGGCTGCTTCATCATCATCATCCCGCGGACAGGTCAGTGTGTGTGTGTGTGTGTGTGTGTCTGTGTGTGTCATATTAAACAAGGTAGATGCTGAGGGTTCTGTGATTTACAGGGAGGTGTTTCACGATCTCTAACTTTACTGTGGAGAGGGACAATTATGCAAAATATAATCCAGACTACTCCTTTTATTACAGGACAAAATCCTCCATCCGGTAATCTCACATACTGTTACTTGAAATCTGAAATAGGCTCTGACACCAACACTATCCAAAAGAATAAATACCAGGGTATCTGCAGGTTTCTGAAACTCTTAAAAAAACATGGAATTGAGTTTCCTCATAGAATTTAACTTTCAAAAGCATGGCATAGACAGTTATAGTTATAAAGTGTATGTGTTGGTTTTTTTTGGAGACTTATAAACCTATTAAATTTAAGGTGGTATTGTTCTGACAGTGAGTTTGAATGCAGGAGGATATTCAATCCTTCTTTGTGGAGCTTTCAGTCAAGATTATCAGACTTGTGACAAACACGGTCACTACTGCTCGCTACAGAAGTAAGAAGGCGTATTGTCTCATAAGTGTTGATTTTAGCAAAGAGTTACAATAATTTATCTTTTTTAATTGGTCAATACATCTGTTCATTTTCTGCCACTTATGCGGGTCCAGGTCGTGTAAATTAAGTACCCAAAAAGTGGGATATAATAAATAATTCTAAGCCATTTCATCCCTATTGATTTTCCATCATACTTTGGACGGTATAATCATGATGCAGGTATGAAATTGCATTTCATGTGGTATTGAAAAGGTCTTAGAGTCTGAGTCTTAGTTATGTTTGGGAACCCTGCAGAAACCCTGATGTACACAAAGACATGGCTAAACACAAGTTTATTGCAAATTAAGGCTAGACATTCTGAACATTTATTATCGTATTTTATTATAATCAAATGCATTTCATGTCCAAAGTCTTTTTAATAAGTGGAATGACTTAAAAACTCAGTATTCAATGTTTGTTTTTTTCGGTTTGGAGTATTATGTCACACTTAACTGTCCATTAATAATTGTATTGTGCTGTTGATGGATGCATGAAACAATACAAATTATAGAAGATGTGTCTTTTTTTTTAAAACAATTAGTTGATTAATCAAGCAGCCAACTGACAGAAAATTAGTCGTCGGTAATGTTGAAAATATATTATTCTTTTTAAATATTTATCAAGCCGTGCAAAATGACAAATATTGCTGATTTTGTCATTTTCATGTAATCGTTTGGGCACTTGGTCAGACAGACGTAAGTTATTTGAAGAAGTCATCTGGACTTTTTTCTTTTCTCTCTCTTTCTTTTCACAAAGTCCGTTTGTGATTAATATTCAAACGTGCTGTTTGCTGACGTGACTGTTTGCTCGGGTACTTATTACGACCTTCTTCTTTGTCGTAGTGATTGACGGACTTGACAGGTTGAAGAAGGAAAACGCCGGCGCGAGGGATGGGATCCGCTTCCTGGAGTCTGAATTTCGCAAAGGCAACAGGTGGGTGTTTGTTTTAATGCGTATGCTGACTGATGGAGCTTCTCGTGGCTCTTGTCTCGATTTTTTATTTATTTTTTTTTTGCGTAGAAACTCACGAACTAAATATTGTGTACCACGTCCTTCTGCAGGTACATTCGCTGCCAGAAGGAGTCCGGTCGAAGTTTTGAAAGAGATAAACTGAAGCGTCAGGACATTGAAGCCTGGTAAGCCTCGCTCTCCGCTCTCTACAGTGACTGCCATTTGTTTTCTAAGATCCCCCCCACCCCCCCACCCCCCCCACCCCGTTGGATGACCGTGACTTCTCTTTTGTCATTCCAAGGCATTTATACAAGATGGTGGACAGCTGTCGTCAGCTAACAGTCTCCCAGAGCAACGGGGATGAAGATACAGCCGGCATGGTGACCATTCTTACTGACCATCAAGTGGAGGAGCTTTGCACTCGGTCGGCAGCGATGAAGGTCGGTCACTCGCGTTGTTCTTGTTGCGTCACAGACCAAAGCAAACACTCTGCAAGGTGACATTTTGCACCACGCCTCCGGTCCTGTTTCGGCTCTATTTCTGCTCCAGTGCCGTCCTCTCGGTTTTCATACAGATCCCACAGCCATCTGGTGGTTTGGGGAGGGGGCGTCAGGATGCTGTTGGACCATCCAACAAGCTCTCCTCCTGCAGCACACTGACACCATTATGGCTGTTAGATTGTAGCCATTTGATTTGGAAAAAAAACATCTTTAATCGTCTTTCTTCTCAATAGTCACATGTTTTTTGGTTGCCAACGGTAATGGTCCTCACGTGTCCACAATATCGGAAAGATATTCAATTATGAATATCATTTTTTTTTGTGCTATTTTCAGTCTCTCTTTCTCTCCGTCTCCTTTTCTCTGGCTTTCTCTAAGCTTCACCACATTGTTGTTGTAATCCAAAAAAAAAAGTAACATCATGACACTGACGCTGTACCTAATTACTTAGGCTGACCCGATTGCTTCAAAGCTTTGACCGTTGCTATGGTAATAGATATCCAAATCAGCATTCAAATCCATCGTTTTTGTTTGTTTTTTTAATATGCATTAGCCAACACCAAAAATCTCAAACAGCTCTTGCAACAAGAAATGGTAATCTCACCTACTCGCGTCAATATTAATTATTACAAGTTATTCTCAGACGGATTTCTGTCCCGGGAACTAAACAGCATCAGAGGAGATCGATGGACAAAGCCAGGTCTTTTGTTTTCTATGTTGGCATTAGTATTTATGAATTTGTTTCTAGGCCTAGATATGAGCAAATTCATTTTATGGGCTATCTCTGTAATTTCTTTTTTATTTGTGCATTTTGCACATTTTGTTGCAGATTTTTCTTTTTTTTTTCAATAAAAGGGAAATCCTTGAAATACAATATTTTTTTCCCCTCATCTTTCAATAGATAATAATAGCGAAGTCAGCTAAATTAATGCACAGACTTAGCGGGGCTCAGGCCGACTCAGGTTAAAGAGGAGTTTTAATATCACCTAACCCTAATTTCATGTCTGTCTTCTCTTTTTTTTTTTTTTTGTCAGTCGGCGATCCAGGCGGCGGGCTCGGCGGGCATGGAGCTGAAGAACATCGTGGAGTTCTACCGGCAGTGGAAGGAGATTGGCTGAGAGGTCAAACAGGGGCAGCTGTTGGCGCTGCGAACAGCTGATCGATCACAACACTCGCTCCCTCTCTCTCTCTCTCCCACTCTTTTGCTCTGTGTGTATCTGCGTCTTCAAAGGCAAAAACCAACTCAAAAGAAAGCTGAATCGAAGGAAAGAGTAAAAAGCTTAGAGGAGTGGAAAAGTTAAAACAGTGGAGTAAAAAACACAAAAAAAATGAAAGAAAAATAAGAGAAATGCGAGCGAAACGGCGCTATAAGAAAGAGCAGATCTCCCACCTCCCAATCCTAAACATAAAGAGTGACCCCTAGTGGTCGGAGCGCAGAAAAAGGTGGGGGAACGCTACACAACTTTAAGGTGCCCCTGGTTCACACCCTAACCAGGAATACACTGTATATGTTAGCAAACGAGTACATACGTGTCGAGAGAGAAAACCGCACACACATTAACACATTCACGCTCAGATGAATCCATGTAGATGTTTAGAGCAGTGGTTTTGGATTTCCGTTCCCTCCTTCCCTTTCCCCTTCGGTCTGTGCTACAGAAAAGAGGGTCAAGAATGTGAGAGTCTGGTGGGGCTGCGCTCGTGGAAAGTCCGGGGGTGTGCGAAGACAACTTTTTTAGGACGGAGAAACCCCGGCTCCGTCCCGCTGACACCTGAGGCTTCCAGCCCTGCGGAACACAGCGGGCGTCTCACCGCTCGCAGGCCTCCGGGAAAGGTTGAGGAAGACATAATGTACACTTCTCCGAGATCGGTTTCTTTCCTACCCGGCTCTTTGTTTTAGTTTTCCCCCTTATTTGCGGTGTACTTTTGTGACCAGTGACTTGTATTGTGCTATTCTGTATGAGACGAGAAAAAGGAGGAGGAGGAGGAGGAAGAAGAAAAAACCAAGCAGGAGTTGTCCTGTTGAAAGTTTTAATTTGGATTTTATTTTTGTACCCAAATGATGTTGTTTATTTTGCTTTTTGTAAGCTGAATTTTGAATGAGCTGTCCGAGAATGTTTAAGGGAAAGGGAAGGTGGCTGCTGCCGTGCGTTGATCCACCGAGCAAATCCTTTGGTTCTGAAAATTGAATAAACGACTTATAATCCAGAATTTATTTATCAAGGTGTCACGTTAGAGGGAGGTAGAAGCGGATTAGCCCCGTGTTGTTAGCCAGTCATCGAGGAGGCTCGAAAGAGAGGGGCCGGCTGACTCTCCCCAGAGGAACGTGGGTTGTGTTTCGACCCCTGTAAACTCCTAAAATGTGTCCCATCTACATCACCATTTCCATAGTGACTGTCCCATCATGCACAGTGCAAAAAAAACAAACAGTATATGTGTGTGGCCATGCATTGAACAATAAAAAGAAACTCGTATAAGATAATGACTTATTCCTTTTTTCTTTTTCTTTTTTTACCATCCCTTTGTGCCAGAAAAGTAATTGACCAATATTGACTGATGTTAGCGTTGCACCTGTTTTACACATGACGTTGAGCTTACTTGCCCTCAACAGTCCTGCTCAGCCTCTGCAAATAGTTGTAGGATTTCTTATGTGGTTCTGAGGGGGGTGGGGGGGGACTACAACACGCGGGGTGACGTGGTGCATTCGGGTACCAGTTAGATACGAAATGCAAGTCCAATTTTGGAGGCCACAACTCTGCACACAGGTTTACAATCCCCAAGAGACCTGAACCCTCTCAACTTGCCTGAAGTCTTTCGAGGGACTCTGCCTCTCCTCTCAAACTAGGACTCCATGTGCCATTCTCTCTCTTTTTTTTTTCTGTGTTCCTCTCTGTCCCGGGCCTCATGCCCACCACTGACCGAGCACACGGAATAACCAATCCCCTGGCAGCAGGGTCAGTGCCACTCCAACAGAAGACGGCTGGCACTGGTGCTGGCCCCCTTTTTTTTTTTTTTTCTCTGCTGGGTAAGGGGGTTGGGAAACCTCACTGACCCAAGGCAATCCTCTTTCTGTGAGCCCCATGTGGCTGCTGGGACAGGATGAGAGGTTTAAACATAGAAAAAGCCCATTAGTTCGATTTATAACTTGGTTAAAAGCAGCTGTGATCTGTCTGGGAAATGTCCATGCAGGGTTCTGTGCTCGCAGTGGGGAAATGCCTCGCCTGCCTGGAGTTTATGCGTAAGTGACTTTTGTCTTTTTGGACAAGCTTGGACTCGACATGTGCACCTTTTTATTAATTTTTTTTTTTTTTTTGCAGAGAATCTCTTCAAAGCTGTCACGCTTTTTCATTCAGAATTGATTTCATTCACGTTTGCTCTTATGGTAATGATGCTGGAGCTCTTGTCCTCTCTCTGCCTTGTCTCCTGATAGTTTTTTTTTTTTTTGCCACATCCAATGGAAAAAAGGCCTCTGCCCTGGGGGTGGGATTTCAACACTGGGGGGGGGGGGGGGGTTTTCATTCGGTTACTGCAGGAATGTGCAGAGGAAAAGAGGATGGTGCTGTTGCTGCAATGGGGAAAGTGGCCGACACTGGGATAATTATGGATTTATAATTTTTGGGGATTTTTTTTTTTATTCCCAGAAAATTACTTAATAATTTACTTTCCCCAAATCCACGCTGCAGAATCCCTTCATCTGAGCCACAATGAGCGCGTCGGACACGTAAAGCTGAAAGGTCAGACCCGGTTTCTGTGTTTGCTTCGATGGTGCTTGGCTGCAGTTTTGCATCACACTCCTTAAAGAAAATGATGATAATAATAATAATAAAAAAGTCTAACTTCACTCCCTTTCTGCTCGTTCAGAGGCCCCGGGGGGTTTTTGCTCGTAAGTCACTCCCATTTATAGGAACTGAACGCTTCCTTTTGCCAAATAGTTCTTCGGAATCATTCATGTTAGCTATTGTAAGTTGTTGTATTGAGTTACTTTAACAGCTCTCTAGGAAGCAGTGTTCCAGTGTGTGTGTGTCTGGGGGCTTTTATTGTGAAGGACAAACCGGAAAGAGGAGAGGAGAAGAAATGTGCTGAGAGTGGGTGTAAAGAGAGAAATAAAGTGGTTGCCGTCTCGTGCAGAGTGCGGAGCCCCGTGTTATTGTTTTATTACTATTATAAAGTACAGGCGCACCACAACCCTCGGATACAGCGGTGGGATACATGTCCTGCCTCAGAGACACATCGGAAGATAAGTGTAGAAGAGTTAGTTAGTTACAGTGTGCAGAGAGTACGAGTCTGCGTGGGGACATCTCATACGTCATCACCGTAGTGATCACAGAGTTAAAGACTATGAGAGTCACTATGATAATGAAAAAAATACCACATGCAAACACTATTTCAAGGAAAAATTTTATTTCCATTGTGTGTTATACCTAATATCGATAGCATGCCATCTTGGAAGGTATCTCTTTAAAATATCAGGACATTCTGATGTTGAATTTCAAAATGAAAGCCCTAGAAAATCACATTCATGAGCCAATGTGTCTCTAATTTCAGATACAATTTTAAAGGAAATGGTCCAAAGTTACAAACTAATTTCACTTCAGATTAATAGGAGACCACCTCAAGTTGTTACTCAGAGACAATCAAGACATTCTGATGTCTTCTGGGCCCTTTATCACCGGTCCTGTTCGTGACTTTCATGGACAGGATGTCTAGGCGCAGCCGGGGGGAGGAGAACGTCGGGTTCGGGGGTCTCGGGATCGCCTCTCTGCTGTTCGCAGACGATGTGGTCCTGTTGGCCTCTTCGGACCATGACCTCCAGCATTCACTGGGGCGATTGCAGCCGAGTGTGAAGCGGCGGGGATGAGGGTAAGCACCTCCAAATCTGAGGCCATGGTGCTCTGCCGGAGACCGGTGGATTGCTCCCTCCGGGTGGGGACGCAGTGCCTACCGCAAGCGAAGGAGTTCAAGTATCTCGGGGTCTTGTTCACGAGTGAGGGTAAGATGGAGCGGGAGATCGACCGACGGATCGGTGCGGCTGCAGCAGTAAAACAGGCGCTGCACCGGACCGTCTGGTGAAGAGGAGCTGAGCCGGAAGGCAAAGCTCTCAATTTACTGGGCGGTCTACGTTCCGACCCTCACCTATGGTCACGAACTCTGGGTCGTGACCGAAAGAACGAGGTCTCGGATACAAGCGGCCGAAATGAGTTTTCTCCGTAGGGTGGCCGGGCTCAGCCTTAGAGATAGGGTAAGGAGGACATCAGGAGGGAACTTGGAGTTGAGGCGCTACTCCTTCGTATCGAAAGGAGTCAGCTGAGGTGGTTTGGGCATCTAATCAGGATGCCTCCTGGACGCCTCCCGTTAGAGCTTTTCCAGGCACGCCCAACTGGTAGGAGGCCCCGGGGAAGACCCAGGACACGCTGGAGGGATTATATCTCCCAGCTGACCTGGGAACACCTCAGGATCCCCCAGAACAAGCTGGAACGTGTTGCGGGTGAGAGGGGAGCCTGGGTCGGCCTGCTGGGCCTGCTGCCACTGCGACCCGACCCCAGATAAGCGGATGCCAATGGATGGATAGTACATTTTTCACTCATTTATTTAGTTTAATTCATTAATGTATCTGTATTTACAGACATATCACGTTCAGCGGAACTTTGCTCTTATTTTGATGTCAGTTCTTACACGCTCCTACCGTAATGCCTAGTACATACGTGTATCAAAAAATCAACGTGCGGGCTGGCTTGACTGTGTTTCGGAGTGGAGGCTGGCTTGACTGCAGTAAAGGAGACATTGCAGGAGGCTTTTGGACAAAGACTCCAGATGAGAGTTTGGAAGTGTATGCAGCAGATACTACTGATTTTGAGGAGGCCCTGCTCATCGCTGGCCAGGGAGACCCTAAAGAATGACTAGATGTCAACATCCACCATGTAAGCCAGCCTCCTACTGGAGGCGGTGCAGTGGCAATGGTCCAGTCCATATCTGATGGAGGTGGCTTGTACAGGACAATGGGCAGGATTACTGAAGAAGTGAGGATGGAAATGAGGAGACCGGCAGAGGAAAAGCATCCACTGAGATCCAGTGGCTGGAAGGACGGCTGGAAGGACGGCTGGAAGGACGGCTGGAAAGCCTCTCGCCCAGTGGGTGGAGGTCAGGGTGTGAGCGGGGAGGACGTTCTCCTGACCATGCCCGGCGGGAACGTGGTGCAGAAAGGGGTCACGGGGAAAAAACAGGATTACCGGGCGCCTTACGATAACCGAGCCAGCTCTCCAGCTTGGAGGGGCCCTAGATCTACAAGGGGCCCCTTTGAATGAGCAAACACAGAGCAAGAGAGGAGTGCGTTTTCTATCTCCCAGGAGAGGGGACCCAGCCGCCCAGTCGGGAAACGAGATGTAGCTGGTGCGGGGGCCCAAACACCAGCTCCCACACCTCTGGGCTCAGGCTGTGATGCCTCGATAGAAGACCTCACATGTGAGGGGGAGCATCGAAGGGACTGAAGTCAACATACTGGTGGAGTCAGGAGCTACAGAGTCGTTTATCAGTGCTGATTTTCGACTGTCGGTTCCATCGCTGCAGCAAGCGAGCCCCTAAATGCTGACTTCATTGCTGCCCGTGCTGTGAATGGACAGATGCTTGACACATTGGGCACCATAACTGCCACCCTACATCTGGGTAATGAATCCTAGCAGCATGTTTTCTCTGTACTTCGGGGGTCTACACAAGCAGCACTACTGGGGCCGGGACTGTCTTGTCCCTCACCATGCTCTCTTGGATGTTCCCCGGGGCCGACTGCAGTTATGGGACACTGAGATCCCACTTTTGAGCAGCAAAGACTTGATTCCTGAGTTTTGTGATGCCTCCATTGCAGCGGCCGTGACACCGCCACCCCTCAGCGAGATGCTGGTGCCAGTGAGCGTGTCCCCAGACAGGGCCGCTGACCAGCTGCCTGACTTTGTGGGCTACTTGGCGCCTAACCTCCAGAGTAAAAGTGAGCGTGTTGTAGCTCACACAGTGAAGGATGGGGTTACTACCGCCCCTGTGATAAATCCTACAGATACAGACATTATACTGAGGGAGGGCATACTTGCTTAGAGGCTGTGCAGTCGGGTGATGGGGACGTGTATAATGTTGTTTACATTTTGTGTTATGCAGACATGTTGTTACTGGGGTTTGGAAAGTCTGTTCGTAGTATTTTGAGTGTTTTAGAAATAAGGACGTTTCTTTCTGGAGGAGGGGAGGTACATAAGCTATTATATTGAGTTACTTTAACAGCTCTCTAGGAAGCAGTGTTCCTGTGTGTGTGTGTATGTGTGTGTGTGTGTGTGTGTGTGTGTGTGTGTGTGGGGCTTTTATTGTGAAGGATAAAACGGAATGAGGAGAAGAGAAGAAATGTGGGTGTAAAGAGAGAAATAAAGTGGTTTCCGTCTCATGCAGACTCAGGAGCCCCGTGTTGTTATTTTATTACTATTATAAAGTACAGGCACACCACAACCCTTGGCTTCCCTTGACATTCATAAAGTCATGTTTCCTCACTTCAAAATGAGACACAGGCTCATGGCGGCGGGTATTGAACCCCTCGTGTGCTCTGGCGCATGTTTACAGTGTTTAGGCATCCTGGGTCCTTTCTTGATAATTTAAATACATTTGTATTGAGAATAAATACTTTTAATTAATTTTATTGTGCTTTTTTGTTTTGTTTGATCTTCCCCCTAACGTGTGCTTTTATAAACCTATTGGGCAAAGTAGCAAATTACATTGACTTAAGGACCGTACTTAAGTACAACTTGGTGTACTTAACACTTTATTTGAGTATTTCCATTGTCTGCTGCTAGTACTTCCATACTCCACGCAATACAGAGAGAACATGGCACTGCATTTATTTGAGAGTGATAGTTTCTGGTTGCTGTGATGATGATTGGCTCATAAAATATGATGCACTGCTAAAAAGTTGAACCTCATTGACCAACAATAACATTAAAAATAACAGTCTGAGCCACACTGCATTGTGAGTACTTGTATTGATACTTTGTGCACATTTTGCTGATAGTACTTCACTTTTACTTGAAAAAAATGTGAATGCAGGTGATTGCTGATTTTGACAAGTGATTTTATGAATATTATTAACATGATTATCCACTTAACAGTTACAAAGTCCCTTCCAATACAATGATATATATATATATATATATATATATATATATATATATACACATACACTTGAACCCTGACTTATCGAGCCAAGAACATTAATTCATGGGTGACGACTGCATGGCGAGGTGCAGCACTTACTTTTGCCATACTTAGTCCAGTTTTGAGCTTGCATTTGAATATTTTATGTCTAATGATCACACAAACAAATTTGTTCGGAGGAAAGAGGCGGATCTTTTGCGTCCCTCAGGTGTTCACCGTCACGCTGCTCTTTGTTTGTTTGGGTGGACTCAAACAAGACCTTCGCAGAAATACGATGGGAAAGAAAGTTGTGTTGACACAAGCTGGATGTTTTCTCTGTGCAATTTAAAACAGGATGTCCTCCCTGGTCAGAGTTTGGACAAAGGAGGATCCCCACAGGCTCATTCCGCCAACTCATGTGACATTGCAGGAATAAGTCAAAGGCAACTTGTACTTATGAGACCTTGAGGACATTTAGTCATCCAAGAGGTTCAATCAGAGTGATGTGGAGCAACTTCCTGTATTTAAACACATTGGGGGACTGACATCACTCACTTGGTCACTGAGGTCATCAGCCAAAAATCACGCAGGTTCACCAGAAACTCCTCCGGCTCAGACTCCAGGTATAATATATCCCTGGATTATAATTAGTGATGCGTTAATGTGTTCAATTTAATGTTGCAGCTGGTAAAAGTGGGGATAACTTGAACTACTAATACCGTTGAGAGGCAATCAAAACGCTCCAAAGCTCGGATCATGCACCTTTTAACTTTTGGTTCGTTAAGTGTATAACTTTTTTGGATGCAAATATCTTTGTACTTTTACTCGAGTAAAAATGCTAGTTTTATTTATTTACACCATGTGGTATTGCAACTTTTTTAATTAAGTAAAAAAAAGAAGAAAAAAAGCATTTCTTATCTCATCATCTTGCACCACTACTGGTAATCCCTTCAGTTAAGGCTAGCTGTTAAATAAAATAAATATTTTAAATATAAATAAAATAAAATAACCCCCCCCCCCTCCTCCTTCTTGTCACCTGAGGCGCGCGCAGGAGGCGTCGTTGAACACACATGGCTCGTGTTGTTGTTGCTCCAACGATCCACGTGAGCGCCGAGCGGCGCTTCAAGAAGGCGGAAAGGAGGCTGTGGAGCTGGCTGTGTTACAAAAGGGAGAGAGAGAGAGCAAGGGAGAGGGAGAGAGAGAGGGAGAGGGAGCGACAGAGGGAGAGAGAGAGAGGGAGCAGACGCCCAGCCGCTACTGTCACACACGCGACAAGCTTTTAGCGTTTTTACGGAGACAGACGAGGCGGTGGGAGAAATACTACAACCTCCGCATGCCTGAGGGTCGCGGTAAGTCAAAATACCAAGAAAAAAAAAGAAGTATTTGAGTGACAAAATATGCGAACATGATGTTTCCCCTCGCGGTTCATCGCTGCATTGTTGAGGGGAAGTTTCAGTAGAAGCTGCCGTCTCATTGAGCTGCTGCTGCATCACCAAACCTGTCGTCTTCTTCTTCTTCTTCTTCTTCTTCTTCTTCTTCTTCTTTTTCTTTTTCTTCTTCTTCTTGTTTAAACGATAGTGTTAAAAAGAATTCCTGGAAAGTCGTGATTATTAATGAGCAAGAGAGAGGAGGAAATGAAACCCACACGTGGGGTTGAAGGGTCGAGACGAGTCATTCGAGGAATTGGCTCCATGTGACTCGCGTGTTTTTTACCAAAGTGGTTGCTCTGGAGATGTCTCTCTCTCTCTCTCTCTCTCTCTCTCTCTCTCTCTCTCTCTCACCCCTCCCTCCTCCCTCACCCCCCTCCCAACTTTGGAGATGTTTTGGATTGTGTTGCCCATATTGTGAGCAGTTGCCACATGAGCTGCTCTCTCCCAGTGTACAGCTCACACAGGGCGTTAGTAGAAGGGGACTTGTTGTGTGGTTTGACTCATTGAGTTGCATCCATTTTTTTTTTTTCTTCTCCTGGATTGTGGACATCTCTCATTTAGAGCTGCAACGCTTTTTAGATTAAGCAAACAACCATACAACTAGTTATATCATCAATAAATTAATAAAAAGTGAGATGTCATGCCCCAAACAAACTAATTCCAGATTCTCCAATATGGAGATTTGAAACTTTCTGTATTTGATCGTGTTGTAAACTGAATATCTTTTGTTTTTTTTAAGTTGTTGTTTGGATAAAAGAAGACATTTTAAGATGTCAGCTTGGTTTCTGGCAAATGGAGATAATCATTTTCATACATTATTCTGACGTTTTGTGGATGAATCGTTAAATCTGGAATATAATCTGCAGGTTAATTGACAAAATGGATTAATCGTTTGCTGCAGCTGATGGAAAAAAAGTCAAAGAAATGAGGGAAAATGGGGACATTCTTGTGTTGATAGTTCTGTGCAGGTACTATGTAGTACTGCAGGGGAGGAATGCGGGGGTGGGGGTACAGCGTGCTCATGTCTCCACAACACACTCGGCCAGTTAAGTCTTTTGTCTCCCGCTTGAATGTATGACCTCATATTTGATCAGCAATGACTTGGAAAAACTGGTTTCTGTTTGACATTGTGTTCCTTGTGTCTGTCAAAAGAAAAACCATCAACTGTCACATGCCAGCCAAAGGAACATGCTGATACTTGGACAGTTCCAAAACAACAAACCGATTCATGTTTTTAGATGAACTACTTGGTTGAATAATACCATTTAAAAAAAAAAAAAAAAAAAAGAAGATACTTTAATAGATTAACTGTTTTGCTGGTGCAGGCGAAGTGACGGTTACTTTTTTGTTCCTGCAGCCATCCAACGTGATCTGTAGGAACACAGTGTTACATAAGCGGTCCTTTTCATGTGAAATGTAGACACTTAGCAGGAAGGGGGGGACCGAGGAGGAACACCTTTTTTTTTTTTTTTGGAACACACACACACACACACACACACACACACACACACACATTCCAGCTTGACTTCAGACTCTAAGCCAAAAGAGAGCAGTTATAAACCCATCTCACGACAAGGGTTAGCACATGTTCCTGACCCCGTTACGTGTCAAATACTAACGTGACCTCAAACACTTGGTCGGAGGGAAGTAGTTACTTTGAGAAATGCAGATGCATGGATCGTTTTTCTTAAGCATGATTTATCCTTTTAGTCCAGAGATCTTCAAAGTGGGAGGAGGAGGGACCACAGGGGGTGGGCGCTCAGTGAACGGAAGTAAAAAAAACATTTGTTTTACATTAGTTATCAGAGGAAGAGCACACAGATTACCTTACATGTGTGTGATCTGTGAAAAGAGAAGTCATTTTGGGGGAACTTTACTGTTTCTCACACTTTTCCAGGATTCAGAAACTAATAAAGGCCTTTGGACAAAACATTTCTTTTATCTATTTGGTGTAGTCTGAAGTTATGTCAAACAGCAGTATGAGGCAATCTTTGCTTAATTGTTTGATACCAATGGGATCAAATAGCATAATCATGATCTTATTAGCATCCTGTAATTGAGCGATATTGGGGGGGCCTTTTTGAAAAGCCCTGATATATTCTATAGACTGTGTGGAAAAATGCTCCAAATTAGCTTGTTGTGTTTGTCCAAAACATTAAGATGTTCAGCTTTCATAGAACAGACAAAGTGAAGCAGCAGATCCTGTAGAGTAGAAAGAGTTGGTCATTGACAGAAAATGAATCGGCAGCAATTTCAATAATTGATTGATTTGTTTTTATTTATATATATATAAATAAATAAATAAATTAAATGTCATTCTTTTGTCTGACTTTGAACCAAACTGATTAATCAAATTGATAATAGATTAAATTCTTAAAATACTCACATTGGCGCGCTGGAGTTTTTGCTTGATAAATTACTTTCAACAACATCAATTGTGATTGGCTCAGCTTTAATGTATTTGAAAGAAAAAAAATCCATCCTAAACATGTACGTCTGTTGAATTGTGGATTTGTTAGGTGTTGGTGTTGTTATGGATAACCATCGTATGACGTCACTATGAGATATTTTAATGAACTGGCAGCAGACGTAAGGTTTTGTCGTCTTTCTCACAACATAAAAGAGCAAGATTTTCTTTATTGACTCATGTTCAAGAATAAGAAAAAACGAATAGCAGGAACCAAACCCTCCACTGACGGTCTCAGCGGACCATGCTGCGCAGCCAGAGACATTGTTATGCAATGAGTAATACTTTCATTCTCTTAACTTGTAAACACTTTTAATAGCTTTGTTCTAGGTCCTCCCTTCACCGGTGTGACGAGCAAACAGGTGGATGTCGCACGTTGAGGCATGTTCTGTACGTGGTTGCCGAAAGGAATTCTGGGAAAAATGCTGCAGTGAATCGGACACTAAGCAGATGAAAGTTAATCATAATGAATAATCACAACATGCCAGACGATGACAATTTTTTGTTGTTGTTGGTGAGTTTAGGAGTAAAAGTACCAAATAAACAGATTTTTTTTCGATTATGAAATGGTGCATTAACCATGTGGGTTTCTTCGGTGGGACGTGAATGGTATTCGCCAGGACGGTTGAAAAGTTGAGCACAAGCAGTACAAGGCACATGTGTCCATCTGTTTGGACAGCACGCTCTCCTGCATAGCCCTCTCATTGTCAGCCTCCGGCCAATAAAGACGTCCATTGAGAAAAGGTCACGTGATCGACGTCACGAGGGAGTGGGAAAGAATTCCGGGTGTAAAGAGAAGAACAAAAAAAAAAAAAAAAAAAAAAGGGGGAGGAAGTGTTGTCTGGGTCAGTTCAGACTTGCTGCAGAAGTCACAGGTGACAACGGCGGTCTGGAGGTGAAAAGGGGGAAGCAGATGCTCTCGTGGTCGCGTTTTCTCGTGAGCGGTTGGCGATAAAGTCTTGGTGCCAAATGGCCAAATGGGTCACTTGTTACCACGGCTACTCAGTCAAAGTATTACAGGGGAACTCTGTTTGCAAGTCTCGGAGAGGTGTGTGTGTGTGTGTGTGTGTGTGTGTGTGTGTGTGTGTGTGTGTGTGTGTGTGTGTGTGTGTGTGTGTGTGTGTGTGTGTGTGTGTGTGTGTGTGTGTGTGTGTGTGTGTGTGTGTGTGGTATGCAGTGTTTAGTGGCTCCAGAGGGAGCTTTATGAAGTCTGATTAATTGCCGTTTGAAAATGACAAAAGAAAATGTTGGGTTTGCGTTCAGAAAGAAGTGATGACATCTCCTCTTTTCACTCTCCTTGAACCGAATGGCTGACTGAACGGTCAGCGGTTGAGTTGCATTCTGGGTAACGTAAGAAGTACAAGGAATGAGAATGCGTGGAATAAAAAATAAATAAAAATCTGATTCTGCTTTATCGATTTTTGATCCTTATTTCTGAAAACTGTCCATCGACAATGGGACTCCAATGCTAAATCAGTGTGTTTTTCATTCTACGGCTGGATTTGATATAAAATGTTCCAAGAGGTTGAGGAGCCGACTTTTTGGGAAATGCGCTTATTTGCGTTCCTGCTGAGTACGCTCAGAAAGGTTCCTACACGTCTTTATTAAATGTATCCTTTCCAGTTGGAAAATTGTAGCAGATGTGGAAAAAAATAAAATAAAGTATCACCATTTGAATACTTTCTGACTGCATCAAAATCACTTTTCCCTGAGTCAAAAAGCGAAGGAGAGTGTGTTCAGGGGAGGGACCATTTCGGTTTTCGGCTGGCTTCTTATCTCAATGAGCGGTCAGAATAATTCAAGGGTCCTCGACGTCTGTCAAAACAGAAATCCCATCATGCTGAATGAAAACCCTTTTCATAAAAAGTTCAGGAAACCACAGTCGACTTGTAACGGTGGACGCTGTCTTTAGCGGGAGGATGCGTGCAAGATTTACTGAACCACTTAAACGTAAAGCCCTTGTCCGGGCCAAGTCTTAGGAAAGGCTCTGCAGAGGGGAAGCAAACTGAGATTTTGAACCCTGTCTAATAAATAGGTCTGCATCAGACAGGCTAAATGTTTGTCCTGTCTAACTCTGCACAAATCCATGTGTTTTATATAATATGAAGTGGAGCTTACTGGCTGACTCAGTTATTCCTCCGAGTGAGAAGGAAGACCTGGTGAAGAAGGTTAGGGTGAAGAGGAGTGTGTTCCTTTGGCTTATGCACGCTTGTATACGCCGCGGTCTGTTACATCGTGGGTTCTGTAAATCCATGGCGACTTATGTTGTGTGTCTGGTCTTGTGATGGTGGACGGTTGAGTCCTAATGCAAGTTAAGGGGGCTTTTGCGTTCTCTGGTTCAAACGTGTATGCAATGAATGAAATGACAATGCAGAGTTTTTCTGCTTCATGTCGACATACATCGAGTCGACTGTCTGAAATGAGTTGTAACCATTACATTCTTAAGTTGTTTGGCTACTCAAAAGGCCGCATTCGGCTTTATAAAGTTCCTCGCTTTCATCTCTCGTATCCAGTTATAATCATGGATACATTACTGAACGGGCCTAGAGGCCCGAAGTGTCAGGGGCCCTTCACCTACAAAATTAAGAAGAATGAAAGAAATGTAAAACGACTACAAAGAGATGCAAAATAGCTGCAAAGAGACATAGAAAACGACTACACAGGGACACAAAACGACTACACAGGGACACAAAACGACTACACAGGGACACAAAACGACTACACAGGGACACAAAACGACTACACAGGGACACAAAACGACTACACAGGGACACAAAACTACTACAAAGAGGGACAAAACGAAGAGACACAAAACGACGATTAAGTTTGCAGCAACTTTCAAGTGATCATCAGGTAGCGAGAGACTCAAAACGACAGCAAAAACCAGCTAAGCAACTCATATATATTTATCATATAGAGTTATTCTCTAATCTACATAGATTTTGCCATTCAAATCCCTCACACGGTTTGCAATAAAATGCATCCAGATAAGATTTAAAAACGGCTATGGAAATCATTGGCATCTCATGATACTGAGGATCTGAATTCAAATGAGCTTCTTTTTTTTTCCTTTTCACACTCCAGTGAACCCAGTGGCTTTTCGTTTGCTATTGTCATCGTCACACAAGCTGTGGTGTTGTGTGTTGGTGTTGTGTGTTGGTGTTGTGTGCTGCTCAGATGTTATCCAGCCGCGATGAATGCAGGATTTGTACCAGTGTGCACGCATGTATTTGTGCATGTTCGCCACGACCGGATACTCTCTCTCTCTCTGTGTGTGTGTGTGTGTGTGTGTGTGTGTGTGTGTGTGTGTGTGTGTGTGTGTGTGTGTGTGTGTGTGTGTGTGTGTGTGTGTGTGTGTGTGTGTGTGTGTGTGTGTGTGTGTGTGAGAGCAGCCTCATTTCCATCCAGCGCAGCGTGTAACAGTCATCCTTTGGCCCCTGTACTCTGGAGGCTTCAGCCTCCACAAAGCTCACTTTGTCACAGCCAACAGGCCGGGGCCTGCAGCTGGGTTGCAGTGAGCGGCGGCCTCTTCTTGTCTCCCCCGCACTGTGAGAGAGGAGCCCCTCCACATTTGAGCCGTAATGACAGGAGAGAGACGCCTGTCGGGTCTCGGGGAAGATGCCCGAACTCTGGTGAGACACAGGCAGGAAAACACCACGACGAGGGTTAGAGAGTCCAGCTCCGGCTTTCAGTTTGAGGAATTCACTTGGTTGATTTTAAGAAGGTGAAAGTGACTTTCTCCAAGTCTGGGATCACTCAACCAGTGATGTCCAATATGTATATTTTGAAGAAGAAATGGGTTCATTTCTGTTACAGTACTGAACCATATCATTACATCAAAACAAGACTGTCCATGAAAAGCGTGTGTGTGTGTGTGTGTGTGTGTGTGTGTGTGTGTCGCCTGACTTTACAAGACATTTTCATACTGAAAGTTGTGGGGTTTTGTTAGCATATAAAATTATTTCAGTTTACTTTATTAATAGTTTTTGCGCATTAGAGCCCCATACTATATTTTGAGGCTTAACGTTTGGCCAATATTTGTTTTAATGTAAACTCAGTACATGAAGGACCCCTTACATCTATTTATTGAAGAATTGTGAACAAAATATATGTACAGACTGGGCCATTTTACAGTTTATTAACTTGTTAGCGCTGGTGGACAGACTATTGCATTACCTATGGCCTTTTCTTTTTCTTTTTTTTTTTTCTTTGTTTTCTTCTTTTTTTTTTAAATCCTTCATTTCAGCCTGCTACTCACTCAACTGCAAATGTTCGTACCTGTTGAGTTTCTCAGGGAAAGTCATAATTTTTGACATCCAGCCAGATATTGTCAAGGTACAGTTTGTCTCGAAAGTTCAAAACCTGTTGTGGTGTAATTAACGGTTATCTGACGGAATGTATCGTGTAATATTTGCTCTCCTCACAAACATGTTATTACACGCTGGCCTTCAGTCACAGGGCACTGCAATGTGACAATGCCAGGCATTCTTGAAAATTGATGTCTGGATGCGTCTCGAGAGCAGCCACAATAAGGGATTGTTCTCGGTGTCGGCTTCAGTCAACAAAGACACCACAGTCCAGGACTCTTGTCATATATGCTTTAGTGCTGATATAATATTTGCCCCGCGACCAACGTTGCAAAGATAAACCTGAAAGACGAGGTTCAGAGATCCAGTTTGTTGCAGCTGTGTCAGCGTATTTAATAAGGATTTTTATTGCAGGAGTGTATTGTATTGTATTGTATTGAGTATTTTTTACACTGTGGGATTGGGACTTAAAGTGAAGTTTCTTTTTTAACTTAAAGTCACTGTGAGGAGCTTTTTAACTGCTAATGATGCCTCTATATGACCAACATAAGTAAACGAGACCATTGGAGAGAAGATCTAGTTGTTCTTAACGCTGGTCATCGGTGCGCCCGGGTCGGATTCTGTTCGTGTCAGATGAAATCATTCAGGATCACCAGAAGCTCCTTCAGCTCAGACTCCATCGGGGCCCCTGGCAGCCACCAGTCCACCGTGGACAGACCGGGCTCGGGCTGCTGTAGATCTCAAAGTCACAAATTACTGTTTGTGTGTGTGTGTGTCTCATCGTGTGCGTTTTGTGTTCTGTTGTTCGTCTCTGCAGTGTTTCCAGTGTGGCGGGGGATCGGGGTCGGTACTGGCGTCAGAGACGGGTGGAGCCAGGGCTGGGGACGCTGTCTGCAATGGGACCCTGACGGTCCAGGACAAGGGGCCCGGATACCGGTATTTGACTACCCTGTCTGGGTTGTCCTCTGTCGCGGGGGACGCGCCAGGCTCCGGGAGGTTTGTCAGCGGGGGAGGGGTGCCATCAGGCTGCCCGCAGAGATGCTCAGCATCAAGCTGCCCCAGCTCTTTGACATCCACCAGGTCCCCAAGGTACGGAAGGAAGGAGGCCTTACTATGCACTCGCCCTGACAGTTTGTTTTATTCTGTTGTGACGCGATTCTCAGTTCAGGAAGTAACCTTCCTCCCACCATCTTGAGGCAGATCCTCTACAAACACTGACTTGTAAAAAATATTTTGTGTGGTATTGGGTCACACAAGGTGGTGCTGTGAGCTCAATTAATTCATAATAGTAGTGTTTCAAGATGGTTTGCTTTTCATCATGTTAAAGCTGTTCACAGTGCTATTTACTTTTGCCACAGTAGTCGTTAAAACCTGCTACCGGCTCCTCGGAGTCCGTCCCTCATCATAGGGGCCCCGAGTCCTGCAGCTCGAGCATCTTTGTTTGCGGGCCTCCGCCCTGCTGTTGTGTACTTATGTGATAAGCAGTCATTGTTGAAGTGGTTTTGCGTCACAATTTCCAAGCAACAGTTTCAGTGTCCAGTACTGAAATATGTGTGCTTGATTTTGTGTTTGTGGAGTTTTAAATATTTGAGTTAGAACCAGGAGAAAGAGACGAAAAACTGTTTGTGATCCGGGTCGGTGTCCGTTTAGAAGAAACCAACCGGTGTTGCTCTTTAAGACGCATCAGCTCACGTGCATGACTTTTTGCAAGAGACCAACTGCACCAACAGTATCGGCTTAATAACAGATTTTATGTATCGGTCATTGACAAAGTAGGAACATGACTATTCATTTTGAACAATACCTGTGGAAATGTGACATCTGGTGTATGTTGAAGTAGATTTAGTCCTAATGAACTTAATCTCATTCATGTTTAGAATATAAAGCTTTAAAATAAATAAAAAAAAGTCACATGTTGATTCCTCCATTATTTGACTTTTGGTTTGCGAGGCGTAGTGTGCTCTCCAGCAGACTATTCAAACTGCTCAGTGTTATCAGATCTCCTGCTTGGGAGAATATTTACATTGTTGCCATCTTTGTTCATCTCGCTTCTTGGCACGTCCAACGAGAAGTTCTGCGACACATTTAAAAAATAAATAAATAAATAATTAATTAATTAAAAATATTTAAAAAAATAAATATATATATATATATATATATATATATATATACAAATTTATAAGGGTTTCTCTTAAATCATTTATTTTCTTGGGAAATGTTTGATGCTTTAAGTTATTCAAACAAAACAATAAATGGTTGAAGTTCTCAAGACTCAGACATGCAAACTGTGACGAGTGGCTGCAAGTAGACGCTGCTTTGTTTTAAATGGTACAAGAAAAAAAAATGTAACAACTGCACTAAAGCATCCAATATAAGCACAGAAATATAGTTTGTCTTAAAAGAATTTCCAGTAATAGTGAGAGGTCATAAGTTCCAGAGGTATGGTCCAGTGAGGACTGAACTTCGCCCCACAAGGATCAGCAGAGGTGTTGTACTGTGTAATCGCTCACCTGTGGCCTCATTACAGAAAACTGCTTGTCTTATTTTAACTTAAGTTTCAAAAGATCGGAAAAATCCCGTCTTCTTATTATAGAAGCAATTCCTGGCTCATCTCAGACCTCCCATCTTCTCTTAACTTCAGACATCCAGAATAACTGTAAGCTTGATTCTCCAATCGGCACTCGTCCTGTCATTCCTGATGAATGTGTACTAGTACACTGCTGCAGATGTACAACCCATAATATCTAGGATCCTCGCTCGCTTGTTTCATGGACAACAAAAAGACGAGTGTGACATTTTAGCTCCGAGGAGTCTGAGTCACTAACCGTGTCGATGGAGGAGAGGAAACCACACAGAACCACAGAATTTTTTTTTTTTTTCTTAGCAGTCAATCAATACATGGTCCGTGTCATCATGCGGTTTGAGTAGCCTTTCAATCATCACATTGTGGTGTTTATGTTGTTCCCAATCTTCATTATCATTGTCACACAGACCGTACAACAGTTATTTTGAATCATCACATTGTGGTGTTTATGTTGTTCCCAATCTTCATTATCATTGTCACACAGACCGTACAACAGTTATTTTGAATTTAGGACAAGCACTATGCCACCCTAACTTAGGATTTCAAACTTTTAAGTTAGGACAGTTCTGTAATGGCTGAATTCCTAACCGAAGATAAGATAGGATTTATTTTTTCTAAATGAGGTTAGAAAGCTTGTTTCTGAAATACCAAAAATCCTAAATGTCACCCTAAAGTGAGATAAGATAGGAAGTGGGCCTGTCAGGTTCTGTAATGAGGGTCTGCTTGGTCCACAGGTGTTCAGGGAGGATAGCATCATCTCTGGGTACCGTCACCCGCGGAGCTCGGCGCTGGACTGCGTCCTCAGCAGCTTCCAGATGAACAACGAGACGATCAACATCTGGACCCACTTCCTGCCGACGTGGTGGGTGCAGCAACACGGACGTCGTTGTTTTCATTCATAACATCTATTATGTGACGACGACAGCTCGACATCAAGTTCTACGTGCAACTTGGTTCCAAAATGTGTTTTTTTTTGTTTTTTATATTTCAAGTAGCATTAAAGAAAAATCACAATCATATACAAACCTAACATATTCCAATACTCTTACTTTTCCTCTAAACCAAAGATATCAAATTATTTTTATTGAAGGCTGAGGCTAGAGCAAAGTTAACTTTATTCAAGACCAAGACTAGCCGTCAAATGAGCACACTACAACCTTCCAGCTGTAAAAACTTTTTGTAAGGATCAGTAGGAGTTTCAGGGTCTTTGTTTACTATCGGAGATGTTATCCCTTAATTCCTTCGTAACGCTGGAGGGAAAATAAACAGGTGGCTAAAATATACTGTCAAGATTTTTGGAAAGGTGGGGAAAACGTTGAGGCCAAATCCCCCAAAAATCCGTTAAGCCTGAATCCTAACAAACAGGAGACTGGAACCAGGGTGACCGATAAGTCCAAGAACAACAGCCTGGAGGAGTCAAGAGTGGGACGGACGCAGATTGAGTTGAGTTGATTGCAATAAATATACTGGGGGGAATACAAATGACAAAATGGTGTTTTGCAGGTACTTCCTGTGGCGCTTCTGCGCCCTCTGCTCCACCATGAACTTCCTGACCGACAGCTACACCTGGCCCCTTCTGGTCTACATGCTGGTCATCTGCATTTACCCCTTCACCTCCAGCTGTGCGCACACCTTCAGCACCATGTCCCCAGAGTCCCGCCACATCTGCTACTTCTTTGACTACGGAGCGCTCAGCCTCTACAGTCTGGGTAAGTCCTCAGACACAATGATGGAATCCTAAAAATAACATTAAAAGAAATCTATATTTACAGTGCAAAACACTGTGAACTTTAATCTTTTCTTGTTTTTCTTATTTGTTTTGAAGGACTTTTTGGTGCAGGATTAGCATCTTGTATGCATTTTCTCCCCATGCTTCTCTTTGCTACCTATTACTTTGGGATTTTCTGTCACAAAGGCCTCTTTCCTTGTAGACTGTTTTGTCAGCATTCATGTCTCAAGGCATACGATCCAGGGGAAAGTCTGCTCAAACCATTTTGCACAATTTCAAATCCCTATATATTAAGATCAAATTAATTTGACAGTTTTGTTTTGACACCGAAACGGTACTGGCAGGTCGATTGACGAGCAAATATCTTCCGAACATTACTGTCATTACTGTTTGAGACCAGCAGGTTGGAATAAACTCTAAAGCTGACGTATCATTTTGCCGTTTGTAATAATCAGCATTATTTCCCGAGAACGCTGACACAGCATCCTAAAGAGAATTATAATACGTTATTTACCGGGCGAATTACATTGCAGCGCATTCAGAGCACTGTTGCCTATTTATATGAATATGTATATGTTATATTTGCCTTTTGAACGCGTGTGTGTCAGCTGAATGTGATCGGCATGTCTGATTTCCATATCCTCTCAAAGCCCATGCTACAGTATCTCCTCTCCGTCTCCGTGGCTGAGAAACCATTTGCTTCATGGCTTCTCTTCGCCCGGGGCAGCGTGTGTTTGACCTCACAGACATTTCTCCTACGAATAGTATTCCCCTCTCCCTGTATCGGCCTTTGCGGAGGAATTTGGAATTTCAACAAAGAATGAACAAAGTATTCAGCGCTTGTGTTGCACATGTGGTCATTTGAAAAACCGGTTCCTGCGGCATCTGCCGTCACGGTCTGTCTGCCTATTTGCAGGCGAGTACCAACATGCAAGACATTAATTTAGTCTTCGCTCCACCTTTTTTTATTTTCAGACATAATAATGTGTGTCGTAAGGCGAGCCCTATGTATTGTAGGTGTGTGCATTTCAGATTACACAGTGTTGTATTTGTCTTTATGGGCGGGTTTCTGACCCCCCCACCACCCCCCTCCCTCTTCAGTTCCCGTCACAAATGGTGTGGTGGTCCCCTGCAGACTGATCCCTAATCTACCACAAAGCCTCTTAGTGCCAAGATTTGCCCAGTTTAAAATGTCCAAAAGTCCGTCTCGGGGATAAGTATCTGGAAGACGGTTTTCTTACTGCAGGAACAAAACCGTTCCTGGCCAAGTCTTTCCTCACAGTGCAGCAGATGCTCTCTAGGCAAGAAGAAGGCCGCTACGCTGCTTCTCTCTCATCAAGTCGACGCTGAGAAGCTTTGAAGCGGGCAGATCCTTGCTTGGAAATAAAAAACAAAATGAGAACTCGCACACATTTGTCACGTTGAATTTGAAAAGACATAATGTGTAGAGTTTTTGAAATGTTCCTACTTTAGTGACTCCTAGTGGTTGTATCAGATATTACACTGATATTCTTAATCTCGTTTCATTGTTTCTGCCACAAAAACAACACAAGTTGTGGCTTTAAATACTCAAATGGTGTAAAGTGTAAATATTTGAATGCACTGCTTTATTTTTGGATTAATTTTTATTGTAGTTTATATGTGATAAGATGCTCCCCCCGTGTTGTCCTCACTCTTATTTTGTCAGTGAATGTTTGCTCTGTGTTGGTTTGTGCAACGTTTGTTTGCATGTTAAAATACAGTAATTATAAAAAAACATGTATGGAAATATATTTACATTTATACAAAGATGCTTTCGGCTACATAAACTCAGATATGCATGAATCTAAACGAAAGCTCATGCAGGAGAGGTAGGAAGCTAAATGTTTAAACTAAAAGCCTCTCCTAAAGGGACATGAAGCTCTCGGATCAAATCAACTTACTCTTATGTTTTTAATGTCCTGTGCTTGTTGTCAGGTTGTGCCATAAGCTACGGATACTACGTCATGCCAGACTGCCTGGTGAACAGCTGGCTCCATCAACATTTTGTCCCCATCGCCATTGGAAACACACTGTTCTGTACCAGTATGTCCTGCTACTCCAGGTAAGAGGCCGCTGCACACAGCGCATCCCCTCTACCCCTGGCCAAAGATGTAGAATACATTTCTTTTATATATTTATATATTTATTTATTTATATTTATTTATTTATTTAAGTTTTGTAATATCTGTCAGGAGTTTAGGTAACTTCAAGGAAATTTACCAGGAATTACTTCTTGAACATCAGGCCTAAAAGGATTTAAAATAAATGTCGGGACAAATACTAAATAAGAAACCGCATTCACACCGTCATGTGACACTTGAACTCCCCACTGAAACCCAGACAATTGAAATCCTTTTCGGCTCAGCAGCTCTTGAAGACACAGTGACCCACTGCAACTCTTCCTGCAGTGTGTCACTGACTCTATTACCGACTGATCAGCAGTGAGCCGATGCATCAGTCTGACCTCAGTTTGTGCGCTTCAACATGTCCTTAAAACGTCTTATAGTAGATTTATCTGTGTGGAAAGTGTTTTGTCCTCAAATAAATTTTTATACAAACGTATGAAAGGAATGTGAAATTGATTCAATACCGTGGTCTACTCCTGCACTGCTGACTGACGGTGAGGAGTCGATGACAGTAAGCCTGACGATCAAGTGTTCTTCTGTCCTCGCCCACTGCAAAGTCCACCAGCAAGGTCAAAGAGTAATGTGAATAAATGAGTCTTTTAGCTTGAAATGAAATAAGAGTTTACACGACATCAGCTGCAGGTTGTACTGAGACGGGGAAACTAACCTGTGAGGAGTATAGCTCGACTGGTCCAGGACTTTTCAGGCTGATATTGACATCAGTGTTTGGGAGCAAAGTTATAATACTTCAGAATTATCAGGCTGTCTCTGTTTTACTTTTTTGTTTTGACTTTGCAATTTAATTTTGCTCAGTTGTAGTTAGTTTTCAGTGTGTGTTTGCTTGTTTTTCTCTCTACTTTCTCAGTTTTAAAGGTATTTTAAGGTATTTAAGTATGTAGCTGAAATTCCTGGTTGGAGAACTGTGTAAGAATGGCCATAGCTGAATAGCTTGGTTTAATGGCATTTGATAATACAATGTTTAGATCATGCTCTTGTTATTTAATACCACAAGACTAGACTGCTTGTGAAAACAACAAGGCTTAATTGTGAAGCAATTGCTGCATAGCGCCATCTCCTGGAGCGTCAAGTCTGTTAAATTTCTGTGGGTCAAAGTCATGAGAGTCTCCTTTGTTCGGTGGTGATATATTATAGACAACTGAAGTTATGTTCAATTTTATTTTAACTCGCGGATATTGTTTCAGTTTAGTTTTGCTGAACGGATATCGTTTTCGTTTAGTTTCAGTTTGAAACTAAATGAAGCAGTGAAAAATATTGACGTAGTCTCTTTTTTTTTTTTTTTTGTTCACGATAATAACCCTGTTTGGGATTTTTATTCTTTAATTGTGACCAATATACACACTGACATTGCGAGGTTGAGTCTGGTACCAATACTGATATGTGCAATAAGCTAGTATTGTCCATGAGCTAACATTGCAATCAATAGAACCCAAATAGATCAACAGCTTTCTTGTTTTATTTTATACATTTGGAGCTACTGGTAGCAAGGGAGCATGCATTTTACTTAAAGTTGAAGAATTATAACAGGGCTTCACTGAGCTTCTATTGTTATATTATTGTTGGTTTATGCATTTAGCCCTCTGGTTGTCAATGAGATCCTTTCTGGGTTTTGGTCTGTTGTGGTGGTTTTGTATATTTTTGTGTATGTACTGTATGTGCTGTATGTACTGTATGTACTGTATGTGCTGTATGTATGTATGTATGTATGTATGTATGTATGTATGTGTGTCCTTTTTTCTATGTCTCGATGAAAAAGAGTAACAACAGCTGATTGCTGCCCTCTGTCTGTCTCCACAGGTTCCTGGAGCTGCAGTTCCCACAGAGAAGTAAAGCTCTGAGGACGGGAGCGTTTGTCCTCCCTTTTATATTTGACACGGTTCCTCTGTTTTACAGGGTGAGTGTCGGTATTGTCTCGAGGTCTGCTTTCAGTCGCATATTGAAAAACAACGTGGATATTACACATGCACTCCGTTTTGTGTCGTTACGTAAGCGCGCAGAGCCGAGCAGGACTTTGGCTCGCTAACCCAGAGACGGATTTCCTTTTCTCAATCTAATACAAACGTATCGCCGCCATCAACTAATCCCTCTAATCACTGCGATGATTAGTTTGTGCAACACACAAGTCATTTGTTGGAGTACTTCTTTGTCTCTAACTAGGTCAGAAATGCTGTTAACAATGCTGCAGTCCTCGGTGTTGATAACCGTATTGTCCGCGTGAATAAAGCTATCTTAAATGGCTGGCGTCTGTTGACATTTTAAATCAGTATTTCTTCCTTCTCTTTGAGATAAATTAGTTGGTTTTTTTTCCTGATTTTTGTATTTGGCTGAATCTGTTTTTATTGTTTCTGCACGTAGATCCTTCTCTGCGGCGGCAGCGACGCCGTGTCCAGTCACTGTTACCACCTCATCTTCGCCTTCCTCACCTGCTTCCTGTTCACCGCCCACCTCCCGGAGAGGCTGGCCCCGGGACGCTTCGACTACTTCGGTATGTCCTTTGTGGATTTTGTCGGAGGGCGTTGTAACTGGCTTGTTTGTTCTTGGTACAGCACATACAGATAAATACTTCAAATATTGGTGCCCTTACCGAGGAAATACTGACGAGTACATGACAGAAGTGGAAACGCACTTAAGTTTAACACAAAGTAAGGCACCGAATTATGATTAACTAAAAGTTTAAAGTATAAACGACCATCGCGGTCTCACTGAATTTTCTCCCTGTGTTTTTTTTTTTTTTTTAGACGTCTCAGTGTCTGTCTGTGTTTGTGAACCTCAATAAGTTGCTCTTTAAAACATTGCATTGATTAACAAAACCTGACATGAATAATTAAATCAACAAATGAATTAATTATTAATCGTTTGATCTGCAACTGATAGTTTTAATGTTGTTGGTCATCTGCCTTCTGTTGCATTTTTAAAGCTCTAATACTGATCTCAATATGACCAGGTGATGTATTCAAATAGCTTGTTTGATTTGACCAACAGTCAAAAAGAGATTATCTTTACTTTTATAAATCACAAAGAAAAGCATAAAATCGTCCCATTCGGGAAAACAGAAAAGTAATGGTAAAAAAAAAAAAGGAATCAATTTTAAAATGTTAGTCAATCGACTAATCAATTTTCATATTTTTTTTTGTCTAGCTGAGATGAAAAGTAGATATTTGACGGCACTTGGTTAAATTGCTGAAACTATTTTTTAACAGCCTAAAGATTCATCATTCATTTATTTATTAACGATTAATCAGTCAAAATTGTTGCTGCTTAATGCGAGGCAGGCCGTTTACTTTGGAAGCATTTTCAGTTATATTTGTTGAAATTCTCTTTATATCCTGACAGCAATAAATAAATCAAATGCAAAAAAAAAAAAAAAGAAAGAGAGGAAAAAAATAATCTGGTGGCTGTTGCAGGACTGTCATGAACCCGTCCAATCATTTCATTTGGCCCACATGGAACCGGCCTCTCCACGACGCTCTCTCGTGGACTCGTCCTCCAGCGGCAGTCTGGATGTGAGCGCTCGTGTTTTGGGGGAGTAGCTTTGGGAGGGAGGTGCTGGGATTTCTTTCCCCACTTAGATATTTAGAAAATCTAGCTTTTTGCTGGTTTCCCATAAAACGCCTGCCCCCTGCTTTATGTCTCTGTAGATTTGCTTATTGATTAGTCGACTAATGGTTTCAGCCCTGTCTGAAAACAGAGTTTACACATAGCAGAGCCGAGGTTCAGCCGAGCACGTGTCTTTGCAATTTGAGATCCGTAAACCGAACCCTGTGTCCTCTCTCCTCACACAGGCCACAGCCACCAGCTCTTCCACGTCAGCGCCGTGGTGGGGACCCACTTCCAGATGGAGGGCGTGATGGCCGACATGACGTTGCGGCGGGCGTCGCTGCTGGCCCACGGAGGGATGCCCTCCTTCCTGGGGACCATCGGCATGCTCGTCGCCAGCCTCGTCCTCAACCTGGGCATCATCGGCATCTTCAGCACCGCGCTGCTGTGGAAGCCCCACCACGGCCCCAACCTGCCGCGCACGGCAACGTGCATGTGCAAGGAGCAGTGCAAGGAGCAGTGAGGAGCAGTGAGGAGCAGTGAGGGGCAGTGAGGGGCAAATGGCCCTGCCAACGGCCAAGAAAATGTCTAATTTACTTTCCAAAGGAAAGGGGGGTGTGTGTGTGTGTGTGTGTGTGTGTGTGTGTGTGTGTGTGTGTGTGTGTACTATTAGATGACTATTAACGCCTCTAGTTTTATCATTCTGAGATAAAGATTTTGATGCATCCTGTTCAGTGCTAAAGCGTTTGTCTAACACACCCGATACATCTGTTCACGTGTTTGCTCAGCAGCCGAGGACCCGGTCGCGTTCATTGAAGCCCTTTTCTGATGTCCCATTGAGCTCGCTATGTCTACCGTGTACAAAATGTCTGTTTAATTTATTTTTAAAGGTTCCTCAATGGGCATTTGAAAAGGCTCCGGGTTGAAGGACGCGTGCTGTTGCAACACAAGTGCGTTATTGTCGACCCACATTTTCATTCCCGATGTTTACAGTGGAGCACTACAAGTTCAAATCTAAAACTGGAAACGTATAATGTCGCAGTTTGCAGGGATTACATTTGGAATAACTGATATTTAATTAAATTTGTTTGCATGTGCTAGGCCAGAGTCTCCTTTTTACTTTATTAAGGATTTATTGAAAACATTCTCTGTAACTGGACTACTTGGTTTAGTGTGGTTGATCTATGTGTAAACAGTCTTCAGCGTAGACGACCCTCATTCACCTCTCCATAATGTATTGCAGCTCTTATACAGTATATCCACATTGATTCCACTCAGCAGGGACTGGGATTGATTTGCAGGTCATGTGGTTCTTTTTTCCTGATTGCCTGCCTTGTTATGAACCCCACAATCTGCCCTCAGCAGAAGGGGGAAAAATAAATACATATTTCAGCGCATTGGTGATTAAAAGACAGGTACCATTTTTATTTTTATTAGAACCGGACGTTTCCATGACAACGCTATAGTGGCCTCATACCCCCTGAAGATCTTGAGTTTTTTTTTTTTTTTTTTTTTGTCCTCTGAGCAAATGGCACCATTTTTCTCTTGTTCTTCCATCACGTCTCATAAGATCCGTTCTGAACATTTATCGTGGACAGAAGCACTTAAACTCAGTGGTTGTATTTCATAATTTTAAATGTTTCCAGTCAATTTTACAACACGTGTGGTTTATAACAAAAGAGTTAAGAAATGAGTGATTTATGGAGACAGAAAAAAAAGATATATATATATATATATATATATATATATATATATATATATATATATATATATATATATAAAATATATATATATATATATATATATATATATTAATTAGTATTACAAACCAGTCCCACTCCTTCTACGCTGTGGTTATCTTGTCCCATTAAACTGTTGTTTAGGCTACATTTACCACTGAAATAATAATTACATATTTATAGAATTGCATTATATTTCTTTTTTTTCAGTTGCATAAACAGGGATGAAGAGGAATGTTTTTCTCTTTTTGGGAAGACATAGATTAAGTAACTATAGTTCTTTAAAAATTAACGATTCATGCGCTGTAAGTTGTGACTGTTATGGATCTTTGTGTCCCTAAAACACGTGAAAAAAAAAGTGCAGGCGGATTATTTCAGTAGGTTTCCAACGTGAGACAATTTGTTGCAAGAGTTAAAAAAAAAAACTGCTGAAATGATTAGTTTAGTTAAGTAATCGCTTAGTTGACTGACGGAACTATTTTGATATTTGTTTAAATATTTCAGTCACTTTTCAGGCTAAAATGCAAAGAATTTGCTCCATTATTATTATTTGATATTATAAATTGAATATTTTTTTGGTTTTGGCCTTTTTGGATTAAACTATATAAATTGTGATCAGCATTTTCCCAGTTTTAAAAATATATATTTTTAAAATAATTTTTTAGACAAACAATTAATAAAAAACAAAACTGCATATTATTCAATAAAAAACGGGTTAAAATTATCTCCGATTCTTTTCATGTGTTTTTAAGAAAATAAAAAATCCTAAGGATTTAATAATGGACAAAAATGACTTGATAAGATGCATAAATTGGACATTTGTTAATAACCTCATCATAGCAGCCATATCAGTACTGTGTATATACAGCCTATGCTTCAGAGACGGGCAAAGAAGTATCGTTTAATAGTTTGTGTTTTTTTTAATGAGAGACGGGACATTTCTGTTGTAGCTCTAACATACTGCAGGTACAGATTTCAGCACTGCTCGTTTTACTTGACAAACTGTTGGGAAGGCTCATTTGTATAAAATAGGTTTTAAAGCATGTTTTGCACAAATCTACACTTAATTCCACCTTTTTAATGTAGTTCGAACGCACAACCTGCAGGAGGCACTTGGCTAACACACTCACACACTCACACACTCACACACAAAGGTCTTTTGGTAGGGAGTTTAATAAGAGGGGAAAATGTACGTGTTATTATGGGATTGCGGTGTGCTACAGGTCCATGTTGGACGCTGCAGTAGGAAGGTCGGACGCAGAGTGAATGTGTAGAATTGCAAAGAGCGCACACACTTTTGTATTAGAACAGTTGTTTAAGACGTTTTCAAGGTTAGTGTGCAGAGTATATCAGACAAAACAAAGCAGTATTTGTCCTCAATGTGGTTTCCACCGACTGTTTTATCTCCAACCCCCGCCAAGCGTTGATCGATGAATTTTTTCATTTTATTTTCTCTTCGGCCGTCATTTTACAGTGTTCCCTCGGGTTTGACCCCGTTGGTTCTTGGAATTGCATCATTACTGGCTTCTCTTGTGGTTCTTTGCTATCGACCCAAAATAGTTGAAACTATTTCATTTCTGAGCTGCTGTTGTTGTTGTTGTTGTTGTTGTTGTTGTTGTTTTTTTGCCTTCATCTCATTCATTCTCAGCCGTTTGGTGCCTGCACTGTTTCTCAGCAGTTTGACGGTTATGATGGCCTCCACGTCAAATAGGTCGACGCTGATGTCGCCTTACTGAGTTGCATTTTTACATTTACTTTTGACCAAATTATCAATTCCAAGCCCAGAAATTCTCCAGACCAGATCACTGTTACTTTGAAGGCTACTTGTCATGTAAACCTTGTTGGTTTACTCCTCAGTGGACGAGCAGATTCAGGTTTAAATTATCAGGAAAACTGGGCACTTTTCTCATAACTACGTTTAAAAAAAAAAAAATGTAAAAAAAAGTATTGAAGGATGTTTAAAAACGTGAAATGGAGAGCAAAGACGAGTGCGGGATAAAACATTTGATGCAACAACGATTCAAAACGGGGTTTGAAAGATTCATTGGTGCCTTTTTAAAAAGAAAAAGAAAAAAAATGTTTTATACAACCTTTTTTTTATACAAGACAACAAACTACTCTTAAAATGTATAAATACTTATTTGTTCTTTGCTGTGTATAATTTGTAATTTGCTACTTTGTTCTACTAGACTTGTGTAATAAATTAAGCCTTTTATAAGTGTAATGATTGTCACTGGAATCATTTAAGTGTTTTTAAAACAGACTAGATGCTTTTTGTACGTTTGTACCGTTTGATCACGAGCAATTTCTTAAGGTTTTACGAACAACTAACAAATATTTAGTTTAATTTCCCACAACTTAAGGTGGTGTCCTCAAATGTTTTTGTTTTTTTTGTCCGACTAACACTCCAAAACGCAAAAATATTTAATTCACTGTTGTCTATAACAAAGATATTTTCTTTTAATTTTAACTTAAAAAAATGACCAAAACAAATTATTCCATTATCAAAATGAAATAATACATTTTCTGATTGATTTTTGTACCATTGATTAATCAGTTCGCCTCTACTTTTGTATACTTGCATATGACACAGATATGCAACTTGTCCTTTACGTCGATATCTACAGCCGTGCAAAATACTAAAATATATTCTCTTTCAGTAATAAAAATAAAAATTTGTTTTTGCAGACCTTTCATCTTAACACCAGTCTGAGTCTGAGCAGTGTGTGCGAGTGACCAGCAGAGGGCAGAACACAACAATAAGTGTGTGTCCTTCAGGCTGAGCAGCTCACTGCTCCTATCTGCTGATCAGCTTTCATTCTGCAGGAGAACGGGTCGGTGGAACAGCAACTTTAGTCCAATATTCAGCCTTCGAACCAGATTCTTCTTGAACTGTGTGAGATTCTTCCACTTGCTCACAGTGAAGATGCTTTTGTTTGAGGCAGATAATGAATATCCTGTTAAAACCGCATAATAAAGGCATGTCACTGCAGAAAAAAACAAAACATTTTACAAACAAAGCTGATGTGAAATAATCTCGTACTCCATTAAAACGTTAGGATGCAGGACGCCTTGTGGATTAAAGAACTTGTACAATGTGGGTTTTTTTTCAATGCAATTTCATTATCTTCTTTCAGCCACAGTTCCTACATAAAAACTGCTCAGATCTGAGGATTATTCTGAGTAACTGGGTCATGATTTCTGGAAAGAAACATTGCTGTTGACTTTTTCAAATGTTTATTTATTTTTTTGGTGCTTTGAGCACCACAAACCGAGTGCCATATAGTCTTATTATTATATTCAGGAGAAGGCTGGCATTTCTACAGCCGATCTCTCCAAAACTAGGCAACTCACACCAGAACAATCTGTATTGATAAATATGTATTTCTGATTTTGGTGTGAACCGTCCTTTTAAACTTGATTCATTGTTGCTCCTATTTTCTCTCATCAGGTTGTAAAGATTGGTATGCTATGATTTTACTAACGTATTTTCAGCATTTTGTGCAGGAGTTGTCTTCCTACTCGGTAACCGCCTTTAACGCCTTACAGGGTTCATAGTAAAGCATACAGAGTGGTCTATTATTGGCTAAATTAATCTGCACTGGCATTGTCACAGAAGGAATAACTACCATTAAAAAAAAAAATCAATATCCTGCACACAAGCATTATATGTCGAGGGAGAAGATTTAAAAGGAAAGTTTCCCGCTGCAAAGCTCTAATAGGGGTTCCATTTTAAAAAATGGCCTCATTCCCAGCTCTTATTATAGTCATATCCCATATCTAACCAGGCTGGAGACTTGAGTGCTTATTAAAAAGGGTTCATTCTGAAACCACAAATGGAGCCCTTAAGGATAACGGGGACAAACACTACAGAGTGTACTAATCCTATCTGGCCCAGAATCTGCTTGTAGACACTAGAAGAAACAATAAGCCAGACACGAGTCCTCCAAGTGTTTTCATCCGCCCGGTACACCAGAGGAGGTAGAGAGAAAGAAAGAGACAGAGAAAGGGATGATAGCATTACTCACAATCCATTACCACTCCCAGGAGACGCTCTGCATACAGAGTGATGGAGGGAGGGTGGTAAAGAGGAGGAGGAGGAGGAGGAGGAGGAAGGGGGGCTGGTAGTGTGAGGTAGAGAGAAGGGTTCGGTTGGTGTTTGTTTGCTGGAGGCCCGGCGGTAAGGCAATATGAAACATGATTATTCCTTTTCAATAACCATCTGCTGAGGATCCCGTTGAGACGTCGCAGGATGCTGATTAGTTCGTCAAAAATAATAGAAGGCTCTTGAATAGCCTTGTTAAGATGTCTAACTTTAAGAACAGACAGCGGCCCAAATCATTGTTCGCTCTGAAGCACGCGATAATGATGGATTGACTGATAGAGAGATTCAGGCTGCAGCTATTCTTTTTCTTTTTTTTTGTAATCAAGTTTGTTTATTTTTAAGGGCAGACAATATACAAAGTGCTGGAGTAACAATACATGAAGATATATATATATATTTTTAGACATTAATACAGAGTATGTACATTTAGTATTTACACTTAAAGGCATCACAACGGTTTGTACACTCAGGCTTTCGTCCTATAAATTTGGTTGAATTTAAACTTCTGTTTTTCCCATGGAGGTGGCCTCACCTCCAGTCTCTGTTTCAGCGCCATCTGTCCCTCTCCTCCTGGAGTTTCACTCCCTTAAATCCATCTGCTACCTCTAAAACCATCTCAGTATGTCACCTCCCCACCATCTTGCCCCCGTACCGAATTTCACTGCAGTGCTTTGATTTTTTTAAAGGTGGTAACAGTAGCATGTTGAACATCGCTGATTTGTACGAAAAGCCCCTCCTGAGTGTCTCAGGCCGGCCACAGGTCAAACTCTTGCTCTTTGGAAGTATCTTTTTGTTCATGTTTGACAGCGAAACTGACCGCGTTAAATGTAAACACACACTTATATGACATTTTGTTCTTGTTTTTGAAAAATACTCATATGATACACTGGATTTCAGAAACAAACAAGCTTACGTTTTTTGATTGTACAACTTTGATTTCTTATATACATTTACTGAAAGCCTTTAAATAATGTCCCATATCAAAACCTATCCAAAACCAGTGACCATACTGTACAAGTGACTGTCTGCTGTACCCAAATCAGCAAAATTGGTTTCCAATTTTGCCTCATGATGTGAAGTGCCTTCTCTTGTAATCATCCGGTTCATTTTCTAATTGCCTTTCATCACAAGTGTCGGCTGTAGAGTCGTATAAAATGTACCACAGCTCGGAGCCAAAATCCCCCGACAAGCCATCATTCTGAGATCGCACTCCCAGCAACGTAAAGCCCATATACAGTTACTTCAACACTTATCCATGCATGTCCCTCCATCTGGCTGATCCCACTTCAGATAAACATTAAACACTTCGGTAAACATTTGACAGGTTTCCAGAGAAGGACGGGTCTGGAAACGGGGGGTGGCGGGGACGGGGTCGAGCCGGGATGAGGCAAAACGTAAAGCAGACGGTTCGTCCATCAAGCGTCGAGGCTGGAAAAGCAGCAGCTGTGACATGTTTTTTTTTTTTTAAATGTCAAACCAAAAGGAACCTGTTTGAAGTAATTAGCCCTGATTAGAGTAATGGAGTTAAAGCGACACATTCCCCAGCCTCCGCTCCCCGGTTGCTTCCCGGCCTCCTTAGCCCAGGATATCCAGGTAAACCGGCGGGTTCTTGACCAGGGCCAGCAGGCGGCTGTGGATGTCCTTGATGACCATCCTCTGCTGGGGCTCTCTCTGCCAGCAGCCCTGCATCAGCATGTACACCTCCTTCGGGCAGGTGCGTGGCCTTTCCAGTTCCCGTCCCTGCGTGATGCATTCGATGGCCTGTTGGGGTGGGAATTCAGAAATACGTTAAATTAAGAGGATGTACAGTATTGTGTATCTGTCCAGGGCAGACCAGAGACGTCGTGTCAGTTCAACTTTATATCTCAGCTCTACGGCAATTAACTTAAAACCAATATAGATATTTTAGCTTTTAAACAAGACCAAGAGTCTACAGACACGCCAGCGGCCCCGTGAGGCTATACATCATATATATGCAGTCATTGAGCTATCAACACGATAATGCTAACATGGTGAAATATATAGTAAGTATATAATGTTTTGCGTGTCAGTATGCAAACATTTGCTAATTAGCGCTAAACACAAAGTACAGCTGATGCTGATGGGAAAGTCACTTGTTTTGCAGGTATTTATTCATAAACTAAAGAATTGGACGAACAGTAGTTTTGACAAGATGATGGTGCTAGATCAAAGATCAGGGGGTCAATGTTTTTGCAATTCAGCCTCTGGGAATCATGAATGCTACTACCAAATTGCATGGCAATCAATCTAGCTGTTGTATGTAAAATAAAAAAAATAAAATGTCAACCAAATAGTGGCAAATTCTCAGTGTGCTGAAATATAATTCAGAGAGACAAAGGATCATCACGGATAAAAACATTTTTAACAAACATTCTTTTTGGCCCGACAACCTTTACAGATTTACAGATACAGTAGGTGTCCATTAGCGGAGACCTCGGGGACAAATGAGAGCAGCCAAAATATGAATAACCCTCAGCTCAGACACTAATGGCTTTGATGGCTGAATTCACACGCTCAGTGAATAAATCACTGTCGAGAATGGGAGAGCGGATTTCGCTGCGCTCTCCATTTGAAGGGGCACTGACTCAATCTCTTCCCAATTGTTTAACCTTGGCCCGATCCAATGAACAGAAGAGGCCTGTCAGCGCTCAGCCAATTCACACCCAAACGGCCCGCCAGTCAGCCGCACGGCTCAACACACAGACTCACAGCGGACGCCCCAAAATGGCGGCTGCCGCGGAGTCAGTATTTTGGGATGATTTATATCCGCCACTGCGTGTTTAGGCAACAGGATAATTTCACCTGTCCCTCATTGGCCGAGACAGATTAGGTTAACAAGGTTAAAGCTCATTGGGCCTGGGCAAAATTGAGAGCCAATGAGATTAGAATTGAGTGCCGGGGAAAAGTGATCTACCCTTCTCTTGAAAGGAGAGAGGGTTTGGGCCTGTAATAGCACCGCTGTGGTCGCAATGGAGTCCCACTTCTTAGTGCTCGAGCTGAAAAGGCTAGACTGGACTGCCCTTAATTACTATGAATTTATTGATTAGTTTAAGAGCGTAGAGTCGTAAAAAATCTTCAGCAACATAAGCTCTGAGGTATTCACGACTTCAATGAAAATGTTTTGTTTGTAAATCTGAATTATGTGAAAGCACTAAAACATTTCAGGCTGCCATTTTGCGGCTTTATGGAGCTTTATAGCTATCTTTGGCTCATTGTTTGGCTGTCGGACTCATTGTTTGGCTGTTTTCATTGAAAAAGCTCTAAGATAACTCACTGTGCACAATGTAAACTCTTATCTAAATGTAAACTTTGCTGTGTAAGCTGTAACTAGAAAGACAAGACCCCCTGAATCACAGGGGCACGCAAAACAATTTAAATGAATGATACCACCCTCATATCTGTATGTTCAATTTGTAGCTGTCGCCATGATAAGATTAACTTAGTTAGCTTAACCAACTAACCGAAGTAAAAACGTTTGCCTACCAATGCCTCTAAAGCTCACTTAATAAACAAGTTGTATCTCTGTTCAATCTGTACAAGATTAAGTGTAGAAATGAAAAGGTTTTTATTTTATAGAGGGTAACAGAAGGTTAGTTTTCTAGTTTAACTGTGTTAGCATCTTGTCTACTGCGGTCAACAGCAGTTGTACAGTGACGGGAAAAACAGTAAAAAAAATCCTGCAGGTGAATTGGTAAGATGCTAACCAACAATTCTTAAGTGCTAAAAGAGAAACAATCACATGAGATAATTCCTTTTAGTTTAATCTGACAGTTCAACCACATCACAAAGAAAAAAACGTATCTAATCACTAGCCACTCTGATAGTTCCAGTCATATTTGTTGAGGTTTGAAGATGAAATTCAATTTCCCCCATGCCAAAATAAATTCTAATGTCTGACAGGAAATCTGAGCACACGGTGCCAAGTTAAGTCCTAGAAGTAAAATACTACACAGCAGAAAGAAAACACTCAAAAGAAGACTTTCACTGGATGGAGCAACGATCCCACTGGCCACACGAATGAGAAATGTTGTTTATCCATGTCTTCTGGGTTTTAACGTAGCCTACCATTGACCTTTGCAACTATGCAAATGACTAAAAGGAATTCATCCTTGGAACAGAGTCTCTTAACAGTATGAGGTCAGATATCTCTAGATCAGGACAATTGCCTCAAGGTTGTTTGCCTCCAGTCAGTTGCAGTTTACATCCATGTCAGTCAAAATTGTCATCAATCATCATCTCATCCTATTAGACATTTGTGTGAAATTGTAATAATTAGCATATGAATTCTTGAGCAATGGCCAAACACGTGTTTTGCAAGTGGATGATCGTGCTGAATTTCCCCCCAAGGAGTTCCTGAGATATCGCGTTCACAAGAAAGGGACGGACAGACGGACAACCCACAAACATAACGCCTCCATCCCCGGCTGCCTGAGGCCCAGGTACCTGGGACAGTTCCAGATGTCAGAATCAACAATTATCTTTTTTTTTGTAATTTGTTTAAACTGACCCTTTAAATGAGACATTTTTGTCCTTTTGTTATAAAAAAAGGTCTAATAACATGTTTGCTGGTGATAAACCTTCCATTCCAACCCACCTCACTGTTGGACAGCTGGTACCAGGGCTGTTTGCCGTAGGTGAAGATCTCCCAGAGGACCACGCCGAAGCTCCAGATGTCGCTCTCCGTGGTGAACTTCCTGTACATGATGCTCTCCGGGGGCATCCAGCGGATCGGCAGCATCGTACGTCCGCCCACCTGAGGAGGAAGACGAGGCATCTATAAGTCATTAAAATCAGAAACTATCTCAAAATGATGATTTAATATCTCAAAATAATGAATGAATTTCTGAAAATAATGATTTAGTTTCTCAAAATAAGAACTTGGTACGTTTAAAATACTGATTTAATGTCTCAAGATAACGAGAAACTCAAAATCTTGCCCCAAAATTATAGTAGTATCTCATAAATAATATTATTTTGAGATACCTGTGATATACTTTGACTTAGTATCTCATACCAAGCATTCGTTTGAGATAAGTCATTATTTCTTTATTCTATGTCCTTATTTCTTTATGTTAACTATACTGATACTAACTATTTGCGGATAGTTGCTCATTACAATGAGTCACAGAATCTTTTTTTTTTCACCACAGTGGTGGAAATGGGCTTCCATATGTTCTTACTCATTCATGAGCTATCTATATATAAGGCAGACAATCTGGACAATAAGTGTTTTAACTTCCGCAATGACTTCAATTCACAGTAGTTTAAAGAAAATGGGCCCACATCCGCCAAAGGCAAAACGATTCACAAACATTAGGGCCGAGTGGAACGTTTTTTTAATTTTTACACTTTGGCTGAACCAATACTTTAACAACATAAACAAAACAAAACACAACTTTCTTGTCTTTATCTTTTCAGCCACTTACCCGATAGTAATCTGTGCTGTAGATGTCTCGGGACATGCCAAAGTCTCCAATTTTGACCACCAGGCCCTCCCCCACCAGACAGTTGCGGGTTGCCAGGTCGCGGTGGACGAAGTGCAGCGATGCCAGGTAGACCATGCCCGAGGCGATCTGGGCGGCGATGTGCAGCATCTGAGGCAGAGTGAGCTGACCCAGCGGGGGCATCTTCGTCTCCTCCAGGATACGAGCGTCGGGCCCGTGAGCTCTACAGGTGGCACAACAGGAACATGTCGGTGTTTTTGGGATCAAAGCTGCTTGATTCCACATCTGTTTTTCTTCCAGATTATTTAAATGGAGGTTTTTGTGCTCTATTAGAGAGATATATGTGAGATGCAAAGGGGGGAAATTGGACCCACGCAGTGGTGGTAGAAGTATTTAGATCCTTTACTTAAGTAAAAGTACTAACTAATACTTAATCAAGAGTCCTGCATTCACAATTCTATGCAGAAAAAAAGGCTCCAGTGAGTCATATCTTATTATGACATTATTAGATCATTTCATTATTAGATACATTAATATATAAGCAGCATTTTACTTCTGGAGCTCGTTTGAACTATTTTATATACAGTCATGTAGTTTAATCCAGGGGTTTCAGACCTCGGGGTCAGGCCCCGACATTTTTTATTCTTTTGCAATCTTGACTTTTTGTAAAATAATCTATAGTTTGTCTCTTAGAGTTATGTAAATGAAACTATCTGAGAAGTTTATAGGGTAGGTGTGTCTTCAGTGGAACTGCTAACAACTCAGACATTTGAAACATGACAAGAGGCTCCAAGTAGACGTTTCTTTATTATAAGGGGTCAGGAGTAAACAAACTTCTAGTTTAATCAATAACAATTTAATAATATTTTTAAGTTTTCTTTTGTTATTTTTTTAATGTGGAATCTTAATCTTAAATGTAGTTGTCAAGTAAATATTGTCGAGTATAAAATACAGTATCTTCCACTGACAAATTTATTTCCACCACTAAACTGCCACGAGGATTGTCTTGTCACGCACTAATTGCATTACATTGTTAAAAGTTAATCACTCCGTTTTTTAGCGAAAGCACAAATACAACTTTACCGATATCATATTTTTCTTTTTTATATAGCTCAATTGGTTAAAGGCAAATTTGGCACTGAAAGAAAAAAATATATACATCTAAGCAGTATAGTCTTGTATTTACATGTACAACCTAGTTGGGACTTAATCATAACAACAGAAAAACCGTAGAAAAAAAGTAAAATTATTAAATCTAGAAAATTCTTGAAACTAATTGAGCGAGCCCTTTTGAATGAGGACTCAGCTTGTATATAATGTGCAATTTGTAATTTCTGAAGGTTCATTGCTTTTTTAGAAACTACTTTTGAGGTAAGATATGTTTGTAGTGGTCAGAATTTTATACGAGTTTCAAGAAATGTTATCAATTTTTGATTGGTAGATGCCAGAATATTTTCCTCAGTGGTTTTCCTTCCTACTCTGGAGCTGATCTCCCGTTCGCTGCTCAGTGTAAAGGGGACGCTAGGATCACACATATTTCCATTTGTAAAGAACAGGACATGCTGGCCTCTGCTATTCTTCTCTGCCTCTATTGGCTGTTCACATTAATCAAATGCTGAGATTGGGCTCCCAGTATGTTGGTAACTATGGCATCAACCTTGAGTGACCTGAAGGACAATGACCTCAGCATGCAATCTGCAGATTGAAACATTTCTGACATACATGAGCCCTTGAGAGCATCGCAGACGTGGTCGGCTTGACCACGCCATATTAAAGCCATTTAACAGGGACGGTTAATAGAAAACATAAGGCTTGTAATACGCCTACAATTGATTTGCAATAATGCAATTCGGAGATGCGGAGCACATTGACTCTCGTGGATCATAAACACCCACTCTCATGTCCAACTCCAGCCTAAATGAGCAAATCACAGATGATGTGTCTCCATCCATCCTAATATCGCTCCTCTCCACTTTGTCCCCTCCTTACAAAGGAAGTTGTCTATACAATCACTATTAGTTTAAAAGGCAGGTGGCAGGGTGGGAAAGCAGCTGCATTGTGGGGGCCCTCAGTCGTTTCACCCATTCTGTCTGCTTGAAATGCGATTTCCATCCATTGGTGAACATATATCTCAGGCAAAGTCTGTGTGCACGCGTGTGTGTTTGTGTTTCATTCCCAATCTGTCTCCCGTGGAGGACACCTGGCAGACAGCATCAACTGCGTCTGCTCTAATAGTTTTGTCAGATGGTTTCCCAGGTGCCAAGAGAGCTCTAATAGGTCAACACAGTCTCAGTCCTCAGTGACTCCTTCAGCTCCCTCCAGAGGTTTATAAACTTGTTGCGGTTAGAGTCAAACGACACATTTTAAAACGCGTCCGTCACCAAAACAATTTGAGTGTTGCCATGATGCTCTTCTTGAGACATCGCGCCTGGTCTATTTCTGCCTAAGTGCTGAATCTGATTATTTACCGCGCCCATCAGTATTCAAATGAAATCCTGCAATTCACTATTTGCTATTATCTTGTAAATAGTATATTTGTCCCCGCGCCTTGACATGTTGTGAATCACATTTGCACCAAACAAGAGACGTGCCGGGGATGCAACAAGATTATTCCCATTCTTTGATATGATTCACTGCAGCCTCCAATTTCTGTGACAGACAGGTGATATAAACTGTCAGTGGAGAAAGAAGGAGGAGGAATTATAGAGGGGAAATAAATCGTAGCTGATATTAAGATGGGTTTGAGTCCCTTTCGCAAAAGACAGTGGCAAATCAAGAGAGAGATTTAAACTCCTGACTATCTCTCGGTCCACAGATCATCCGAAGCTCTTGTAAATAGGACTTTAGAGACCTTGAGAGACGGAGGAAAAGCAGCCGCATCAAACTATTAGTCTACACAGTAACCACTTCCACATCCGTCCTCATTCATGCATATGTACTTAAACTCACAGGATCCACAGATACGCTCAGCGACCACTGGACCCACACAGTCCACCGAGGACAGCTGAGTGGGTTTAACCTTTAAGCACAAGTCAGGTTTGACTGATAGTGAAGTATCACCGCAGCTCAGAGTGTCTTTAAATAACCGGAGTCAAGACACTGTTGTTGAAGGAAAGGAGGAAGATGTGAAGTGGCTCAATGGAGATCACTGGAAGTCCAAAAAGGACAATGAGTGAACTGGCCTTTCTAGGAAAAGCACAGGTATAAGTCAGGGCTGTTAAGGGCTGTTAAATTTGGGATATCTTTCACTGTAATTTTTATATTCTATATATACTCTACTCTTTCTTTTTAGTCTTTTTACATTTTCTTGTTTCTTTTATATCGTGTCTTAATGCCTTAATGCACTTTGAATTACCTCCTTGTTGAAAGGTTCTATACAAACTGGCTTGCCTTGACTTATATGCTGATTACTTTCTTGATAACTGATGAATTGGTTGGTCTATGAAATGATATAAAATTGCAAAAAAAATGGCCATATCCTGAAACCCAAGTAAAGATATTTTAAATGTTTTTTTTCTCAGACCAATAGTTTAAAACCCAAAGATATAATTGGCAATTTATAAAAAGTTAAGGATGATTTCTTTATTGATCGATTAATTGTTTCTGCTCTCGTGTAAACGATAAATTTAATGATGGCTCTGTTTCCAATTTAGCTGCTGGCTCACATTCAGCATGCAGTTCAGTCTGCAGTTTGACTCACCAGATGCATAAGCCTGCCTGATCTATTTTGCAAGGGCATCGTCGCTGCAGCCCCTGCTCAGCGCCGCCCAAGACGAGTGTGATTGGGTCAAAGAAATACAACTGAACTGAACCTGAACTGCTTACCTGAGAAATCGGTTGAGGTCTCCGTGCCTCATGTATTCGAACACCATGGCCAGCGGCTCTCCGTCCGTACAGACGCCGTAGAACCGCACAATGTGCTGGTGTTGGAGCACCGTCAGCAGCTCCGCCTCCCTCTGGAAGTCCTGCCGGGTCGACTCGTTGGCGTCCTTTAGAGTCTGAGACCACACAAGGGGGGTGCATTTACATGAAGATGCTGGTTAATGGGCCTTATAAACACAAGTGAGCATCTTTAATCAACTGCATTAAAAGCAATCAACAGTGCTAACAGAGCTGGTGGAGGATTTGCGTGCACCACTGGGCCCAGAATTCCTTGCTACGCCCCTGCTTATGATTGATGATGTGTTGCAATAAAAGCACAGCTTAATGGGAAGATAAATTTGAGCAGAGCCAGATTCACCGTCTTGTTTTTATTCGCTGTGGTTTGCATTAACCTGTTGTAACTTGAGCTGCGTATTAAACCACCTGACTGTCCTCCACAAAGACATCTCACTCTGAAACCGCAGGATGTTATTTCAGTGCACGGAGGATTTAAGAGTAAGTGCAGTGTATTTACTTTAACTCTTGTTGGTGTAGTATCAAGTATCAAGTTTTTTTAGAGTATTCATTTTGCCTTTATTAGATAGTGGACAGGAGAGCTGACAGGAAGAGAGGCGAGAGAGATGGGGGCATGTAACAAAGGTCCCAAGCTGGACTCTTCAAAATGTTTTAAGTACTGCGAGTGTTGCAGATCATAAAGATAAAAAAAAAGTAACGGGTTGCTGCTTAAATATAGCATTTTTTTCCATAAAAATAATTCTGGTCCTGCTTTTCTCTTTTGTTTAATATTAAGAAGGAATACAAACCACTTTCAAGCTAGGTTAGGTAATGCACTTTTGTTTACATCCCGACAATCAATTTAACTATAAAGCACAAAATCTCTGTTTGTGTGTTCTTGGCATATCTCGAGAAGCGCTCATCCGATCTACTTCTCAGCTTTTGGGGCTCTGCTGTTGTCTGCACGGGCCCTTTACAGGCGTTTTTGACTGCAGTTCACTTTTACTGCTGGATGCTGGATGAACTAACGATAAACTTCCACAAGCTGCTAGTGTGACAGCTGTGAGAACTAACAACACCATGTTCATTGTTTACGTTCATAATGATAATTATTTTGGCTTTGGAAGGAGGCCTGAATGGACGGACGGTCTGTGTTGTTAACTTTCTCGCTATTTAGCGACTTTTTTGAACTAGTGCTGCAAACAGTGGGCCGGGTTTTTCAGTTGGATACTTTCAGAATCTAACTTACTCTTGCTGGTTTCTCCAATGTTGCGGACCCCAGCTTTAATAGTGAAAGTGCCGTTGAGATAGTGAAAGAAATGATGTGCATTCACTCACCTTGATGGCCACCAGCATCTTGTCGCTGTCGGGGCTGAGGTTGGCACAATCTGCCAGGTAGACTTTGCCAAACGCTCCTTCACCCAGCTCCCACTTCAACACAATGTCCTGACGTTTAATATGCTGGACACCTAAACAGGAAAATATAGAAAAGGTTTGAAAATCTGGGTGGAAGGATTTTCTGTTTGCAACAAACGAGAAAGATTTCATCCCTTTAGTTTACTTTGTTGTCCCCTATCAAATCCATCTTGTGCTTGTTGTAATTAGCAGACAAAAACAACAAAATATTACTTTACACATACAAGGAATTTGGCTTGGTGATCGGTGCGTGACAATAAACACAGTGCAATAGTAAAAGACATCATTTAAAAATAGAAAATATGAAATAAAATGTGATAAACAAACAAACAAATTAAGAGTAGGTTCGAACAAGTATGTTATTAAAGTGTCAAGTTTATATGTAAAGAGAATAGTTGTGCGAGGGTGTGTAACTGTAAGTAATTGTCGTGGTGATGTAAGTGTCTGAGTCGGTAAGCGAACAACACGGAAATGTCAATGTATTTCAGGAATAAGCATACGTATGGATTCAGTAACAAACCATCAAACACCATCAGAGTGGAAACAAGTTCCGCAATAACACTCACACATGTCTTTCTCCTTGATGATGCCACAGAAGTACTGTGGATTCTCTACGAAGCTGGATAAACCAGAGTCTTCATCTGAGGAAGGCGGGCTGGTTCCGAAGTTCATGAAACGAAGCGACACAGCCAGGTCATCCTCAGCTCCCAGAACAGATGACCCTAATGACACGGGGGAAGAGATGCAGACAAGCAAAACTGAGCGATGCGTAACACCTAATCAGCCTCCAACCACTTGTGATTGCAGCAGCCATCAGAAGAAAATTCAGAACTCATTTTTTCCCATCGAGTCTCCGCTACCGGCTCGGCTGCACGTTTGTTGGTGCCGTGGTGACGGATGATGACAAGTTCTAATAATCACCATCATCAACCATGCAGCAATCAGGACACATTGAGCTGAAAAAGGGGGAAAGGTAGCCTGAATGGTTAGCAACCCCTGAATACAGTGTGTATTAAAAGCCAAACAAGTGGGGCCCGAATTGTAAAACCCCACTCAGCAAGGCAAACCACAGAACCCCTAGAGTCCAACACGGTAGAAAATGGAACAACAAAGAGAGAGCACAGAAGCGATGGAGGAAAGGAAAGAGGGAGCAGGGCCCACTTAGGCAATCAGGCCCACTTAGGCACTTTTAGAGTGAGAAGGGTAGATGTGTACGTGTGTGTGTTGGGGTGGGGGTGGGGTTCGAGTGGAGCTATATCACGTCTAGCTGTTCCTCCATCCATCCATCCATCCATCTTCTTTAATGGCCCTCACCACGTGGCAGTGGCAGTGGCCAAGGGAGGTTTCTGCCGCCATTCTCATGCAGTAATTAAGGCACTTTAGCCCGGCCGACACAGCGGCTGCCTGTGTGCAAAGTTACAGTTCAATGGAAATCCTGTATTAGTCGGTCTCTCCTGTGCATTGCCTTCTGAGAGCCTGACAGAAACATCTGCGATTTGAAACAATAATTTCGTAGAACGTTTTGACTATATGGCTCATTCCAGTTCGCGTATACGTCTTCGGATTCGGATTCTGGGCCGAGACAATGACGCCTACTCGGTAGGGGCGTCCAGAATACGGTTTCATCTGAGAACGCTCCGAAACAAGCAACGGCAGCGAGGGCTCAGGCGTGGCTCGTCTCAGCGGCATAACTCGTGAAGGACTCAGCATCACATTTGTCCGTTCTCGGCCGAGATGAACGGCACAAAGCTGCAGTACGTATTTTGCGGTTTAATTAACGGAGGTAATTTTTAAGGATTCTGTTATTCTACAGCTTTCCTGTTTGTATTGTTATATGTTATCAAATAAAAAGCATTTTCCAAAAGGTGTGGTGTGTTTTATGCATGTTTGTAATCCCAAAGGGTTCGTATCCGAATCCACAAAATTGAAAACCAAATACGAAGAGTCAAATATTTGGGTCTGGACCTAGTACTCGGTTTGATTCCCTTTATAGTAGTAGTTGTAGTACAGCGTGGCAATGTAACAGGGAGCTGTGGTAGTTGAATTGTACGAGTGCTATGGAAAGCCACATCACATCAGTCTTTAACTGCAATAATATCTTCGAATCATTTTGACTCCAAACCGATTGTTTGAAAGAAGTCTTCATGCCACAAAAGGAACTTTCCGTGGTTCCCGATGCAGTTTGACTTGCTGAGGATTTGTTTCATCATAAAAAGAGGGCTCGGATTAGCATTGCCCTCTAATGTCTGTGCGTTAACGATGGAGCTAGAACTGTGGGTTGATTAGCTTAGCTTAGCACAAATACTTGAAGCACAGGGAAACAGCTAGCCTGGCTCCATCCAAAGTTCAAAAACAAACAAAAAAGATAAAAAAAAAATAGTGACAACAAGTAACTCTAACTTACAAATCGGATGTCACGTGTTTATTAGTGAGCATCTGGGGTGCTTGTAGGCAGATGTTTTAACTTGCGGATGTTTTAACTTGCGGATGTTTTACCGTCTACAGCTACATAGTTTACACAACAAATTCTTTAAAAGAATAGTTCAACATTTTGGGAAACATTTGCTTTCTTGAATGAGATGAGAAGAAGTATCAATCTTCTCATCAAACCAACATGCCAAACTATCCCTTTCATCAACAAGCAGCTAAATTGTGCAAATTAAATAATGTGTTTCAACTTACGGTGAATACCAAACTTGGAATGCTGGCCACACTTGTTAATAACCAGAACCATGATGAGAAGGAAAGTGCAGGCAAACACAGCGAGACCCACAGCCACAGACACCTGTTCAAACAAAGACAGATCAACAGTCACACTCACTGACATCACTGACGGTATGATAACTGATAACACCGACTGATATTCAGGACATATTTGTATTGGGAATGTGGACGCACGGACGTACCACAAACACTCGACTCTCCGGGTTCTCTGTGACGTCCATGTCTGATTTGTTTGTCGGAACTGAGGGGAAGGAATGAGATTTGTTTAGAGAGACTTCTCATCAAGTCTATGCAGTGTTGAGACGACATGCTGGAATTTTTAGGAGAGTATAAATCAAATCCAAGACTTACTTAGAGCCACGTCGGGGACTGGCATGAGGGAAGCGAGAACACAAACACATTTATGAACCGAAGAAGCAAACGATGACATTAAAGCGTGCACTTACATTTTTTCAAAACATTCACACACACACAATATTAAACCTTTAGCTGATGAATACAAATAGGTTATTTTCCAATTATTAGCCTCTGCTGAAATGGTGAATAACATTTATTTTTTGTAGATTTTAATCTATTTTTCATTCTAGAGGTACTGTATGTAAATACCTATTCCACTAAAGCACTAGCCAATACATGTATCTATGCAATAGCTATTTAAGGCAGAACATGACATTTGGTGGTGAATATTAATTCATTTTTATTTATATACTTTACTTGAGCTGGCAAATAGAAACTCAATTTGAGTTAGTAGTTAATGAGCTGCTCAACAGCTGATTCACAGTTAATCAGGAATGACTCATGGAGAAAGTATGTCTATTCCCAGATCTCCAAGAGCTGATCATTAAATAATGTTTCATTAACTTATAACTATCTATTATATAGTCCTCAATGCAGACTTGTTCAGGAACATTTGATTAATTTTTCATTCATTGCTTTGTGACGACTCAGTGTTCTGAGGACCCTGTTGAAAGATGTTGCAGATTAATCAGTGTTTCAACACTGGAGCAGGCCGTGTTGAATAAGATAATTAAATAGATTCCTGTTTCAGCTGCCCTAATGGACTCCCCTGCTCATGCTGTTATGGGATGCTGCTCGGAAAAATAAAAACCCTCTGCAGCTCCAAAACAGTTTCAGGAACTCACCTGGAAATATCCCCTCGGGATCTAACTCGTCGAACGGGTTGTTCATAAAGGTCCCGTTGGCTGTGGCCTCATCTCTTCCCAGCTTGTTCTGCACGATCAGAGTGTAGAGGCCGTTGTTGATGTGGGTGGGCTTGTTGAGGAAGAGACATCCGTGTTTCACTGATCCGTCACCGGAGTCAGGGATGAGCTGGGTGTATGTGTAGGGGCTCTCTTTGAGTTCGTTGCCATTGTAGCGCCAGGTGATGGTTGGTTCAGGGTTGCCATCCACAACGAAGGGGAAACACCAGTGGTGCTGCTGCACGGCGTCGCCCAGGTAGTCGATACTGACTGGAACTGATGGGAGATGACAGATTTGAGAGTTCAGGGGCAGTTAGAGAAGAGAAGTAGGAGATTGGGAAAAGGGAAAGTGCTTCCTTTGTTCCTGACTTTGTGTTTCTTATTTGGAATGTCAACTGGGAAAGTGAAGACTTAAAATGAATAGTTAAGACAATTTGGGAAATAAGCTCATTTGCTTTCTTTCCAAGAGTTAGAGGAGAATTGATACCACACTCATGCCTGTATGGTGAATATGAAGCTATACAACCAGCATCCAGTTTAGCTTAGCCTGGCTCTGGTCCTAAAATGAATCTATTTAGTAATCAATTAATAATTTTTTGGTTTGCTGCTTTTATATCACTGTAGATAAAATGCATTTGGGTTTTGTTGGTATGACAAAAATAAGAAGTTTTAAGACATCTGGTTTGGCTCTCGGAAACGGTCATGAGAATTTTTTCTCCCACTATTTAATAAGATTTCAAAAACCAAATGTTTAATCAATAGAGAAAATTATCTGCAGATTGATCGATAATTTAAGCAAAAACTACCATGTTTCCCTCTGAAGTGAAGTGGAAGTGCAAAGTAGCAAAAAATGAAATAATAATAATAATAATAAAGTACACTAATAAAGCACTAGTCATAGCCAATAAATCAAATAATGATTACAGAGATGTTAACTTAAATGCACAAGTCTACAGGCAACAATTGTGCACCTTCATCATGTGCAACATAAAGTTGACGGTTGGTGAAGCGTCCTATAGGTTCCTCCCTGAGTTTCCATGGATCAATGTTCTCCATCTGCACATCAAACCTGTTCTGACCTGCTATGAATAATGAATCCTGGTCGTCGTCGTGCCCCCCGACCACAAAAGCTACCTGGAAGCTCCGCAGGACGTGAGGTTACAGGAAATGGCCTCGTCTGGATCGAACACAACTCTGAAGTGCAGAGACCCCTCATACTGCGCTAACAGGTCCACTGCTCTTAACCCATGACCCAGCCTTTAGAAAGTGCTGCGCTAAGGGGATACTGAGGTCTTTTCATCCAGAGCCCAATGAAGTCTGTTGTACTGGGTGAAAATTTGCACCGTGATTCACATTTAACTAATCATCCATTAGCGACTCTTACTAAACTCACACAAGCTATTTCACTGCAGGGGTTAAAAGGAGAGCTAGAATTACATTTAGTGAGCCTGCCAGCTCTCAATGGAGGATTTTAGACAATGGGCATTTTCAGGAAATACACAAAATGATTCCCGGCATCAGTCCAGCCGGATTCACAGTTAACCTGAACCTTTTGCATACAAAATAAATAACTTTTGTGATGATGGATATAAAAAAAAACTTCTGCTCTTAATCCACCTTTTAACTTCAAATGACACTGCAAAAACCCCCCAAAAAAAACACATGCTCTTTTTTGAAAGGGAAGTCATACGAGCGCCATGAATCAATGGCACAGAGAGCCACTCAGCAGTAAACACCCACTGTTCAGGGAGGTAATTAAGAGTAATTAAAGGGCTAGCGGTTAACGAGTGTCCGTCCACCAGGGGGGCTGATGTTGATAGATTAGCGGCACTAACGCATTTACAGTCTGCCAATCACTGCGGATGAAGCGGTTTTCCGGAGTAGGAGGAAAAAGTCCATTAGCACAGGCTCAAATCAGATCTTAGCACGGGTTATCAGCCCCATTTTCCTGACGTTCATTATCTGTCCCTTGATGCTCGTGCATTCGGCCTCAGCTGATTGGCGCCCCCGCTCTTTTTGGCTTTATTTTCTAATGAGTGTCACAGAGTTGGTGATATACGATATTGTTTGGGCAGTATTTTTTCAGTAATGTATCGCTAATGCATCTGACAGGGTTTTCTGTGGGACCGCTGGGTGCTGTCATTCCTCCGTGTTCCTCGACTCGCAGATGCGCTAATGCATCTGAAAGGAGAAAAACAACAGCAAACCTCATGGGTCAAGCTGCTGAGAAGTACAGTGTGTGTGTGTGTGTGTGTGTGTGAGGTGAAGGAGTTCTTTGAGAGCAAAGAGAGGTAAGCTATTTCTCTTTTTGTCCCCTCATTGTATCCCTCCTTTAAATGGCGCCATACCTGCAGCACTCCACTCGTATTATTCTAACACTTCTCGCCTAGTCGCCAGAGTGAGTGGCAGATGACAAAGAGCTCCATTAGAAGCGTGGCGGGTACATACTCGTATTTGGGGAGGGGACATTTAGAAGAAATCAGTACAGTGCATTTTTCCTTTCTCCGGCTGTCCACCCTGCCTGCACTAGAAAAATGGCCCCAGTGTGCTCTCGCCCTAACCTCCATTAAGCCCCGACGACTTTGGTTGAGCCGGTGAGCTTTCAAGAGTGTTGTTTTATTTTGCAGGCACTTACACTCGATGTCCAATTGCACCATCTCCTCCCTGGGCCCAGCTTGGTTGTCGGCCTCACAAGTTAGGTTGTGCAGGTTGTCCTTGTATGAAGCGTTGGAGAGGAAAAGGACCAGCTCTAATGTGGAGTCCCAGATTGTCTTCTGTCAGCAGTCAACAGTGCAGACGAAGAGCAGAGGAGGTTAATGCAGCCCGGTCACAACTACATATAGATCACTTAGAGGGATACAGGTTAGAGGGGTGAAATGGGATCCAATTTACTATACTGTAGATCGATAGATAAAAGAACCCAACTGTACTTTATACAAACGGCTTGAAGCCACAGTTTGTCGACAGAGCTTTACAGCACAGTCAGAAAAGCAGTAAATATATAGAAAAAAACCTACGCACAGACACGTGGCCTCAGACAAATACAGCCAGCAATAGTTAGCAAATTATATTTTGTTAATAAATGTTTGCATTTACTGGAAATACTTCACTACCTGGGTAGAGAAGTGAGACTTGAGCTTATCCGTTCGCCATCTCACGTTGGGAGATGGACTTCCCGTCACTTGACACGCAAATGTCAGGTTGCCTCCTTCTTGAATCTTTGAATCTTTGTAGGGGACAATGGTCACCTCAGGCAGACCTGAGAGCAGCAGAGGAGACAGCGATGAGCACGAGTCGCTAATGCGATGGTACGACTGAGTGAAGACAGCCGGGCTGTATTTTTTCTTTTTTTTTCTTTCTTTTAGTTGTTCAGAGAAACGGCACTGCAGGGCCAAAAACTCTCTCATATGTTTCCTGGCAACAAGACGTTCCCGCTCAATGCGATTAAAACGACAATGCTGGCGAGCCAATTTCTTCCCTGCATTTCGCTGCACCTGCTCGTTGAAGGCACTGATATGCAGAAGTGGATCGACAAATGGTTATTATTTTCCATTTTCAAGCCTGCGTTGTTTTCAAATGTTCACAACACCACATGACTTATGTCATGAACTTTACAACAAAATATAGCACTATCCCCTCCAAATAGGTTTTAAGATGTAGAAAAATACAGTATGAAATTGTGTCTGATGTGTTCCCCCTCCCCCCCAAAAAATGAAAAACATAATTTCGATTAGAAAAAAAATCCTACTTTTCTCTCATTGAAAGATTTCAGAATATATGAATATGTACAAATTTAGAGACTCGATTTCTGGTTTGAACATTTTGCACATCTTACTGTTGACATGCATTATTACTGATAACATTATACAACATCACAACACAGTGCAAAAGTATAGTCCGGATGTCACTCACTGCAGTCATCTATCACCAGAGAGTGGAGCGGTACTTCTTGATCGCCGGAGAAACAAAACAACATTTGGTTGTCCACGTCACCGCGTTCATTCCGCTGCCACTGCTGCAGCCAGTGGAGGTCACATGAGCAAATCAGAGGGTTGTCCCTCAAAACCCTGAGGAGAAAAACAGAGGGGGAATCATCTCTTCTGGCTACAAATTCAATTTCTTATTTTTTTTTAATCCAATTTCTCCGTCAAGAACACACAAGAAAGAACTTCAATAGGAGAAACTAATCAATGAGTTCATTGATTTATCGCAGACAAGCTCTCTTTATGTAAAAGCATAACAGTACTGGCTTACTTTATTGTATCAACACATACTGAGCACTTTATTAAAATAATTTGAAACATATGCAATATTGATGAATCCTTAATCTTTAGATAGAAAATGACCTTGTTCCCTTTTACTTTAAATTCTTCATAATGATTCTATTGTTCTTCAGCTTTCAAAGATTAATTATGCAGTCGCTGGTGAAAAAGTGTTGCTTTGCACTGATAAGTCAATCCCTTTGTAAAAGGCAGTAGTAGTTTTTTTATTCGTTTTTTTTACAATCAGTAAGTATGCTCACCCGTGAATTAAGCTCTGGGTTGGTGAAAGCACAGTAATACCACGAGAACACTGAAAGGCCTCCCGACCCAGAGATTAAGCTGAACAATTAGTATTTCATCTTTTTTATTTTTACCTTCCATTATGATTACGTCATAATCAAGTCAGCTGAGAGAGACAAAAGCCTCTTTCTCAAAGTGTGTGTCTTATTTTAGAACTAAAAAATCCCTGTTGCCCTTGGCGAATTGAAATACAGAAGGAGGATGTCTTGATTATCAAACTGTGATAAGTAACTTCAGTCAGACTGTGATGCAGGTTTGATATTCGGCTTGATCTTTCAAGTTCAAGTCAGCCGTACTCCCCTACGGCTGTAAAGGTGCGGTAGTTTTCTGCTCTGCCAGTAAAGGTGAGAAGGTTCTATCTGCAGCTTGCAACAAACAGAAGTCAAGAGGAGGCACGACAGGTGAACCGGGTACAAAAATCTAAGTAATGGATATCATCAAGGAACTCTAAAGTGCCATGTTTAAACATGTAAATGAGGCCACATCTGATGCTCACTTTTGGTGAATTTAGAAGAAATCTACAGGTGCAAATAGACAAAATAGTAAAATAAACACTTAAATGTGTATTTGGGATGTTTTCTTTCCATCAGTCTAAGAGCAGACATATGGAAGAAAAATAGCACACACTCTCAAAATTGACCGGTGCATTAAAATGTTTTTTTGCTTGTAGTGTCTCGCCTCAATCCTAATCAACGGTACGTGTAAAGTGCTTTGTCCTGAACCCCTGTGTGTTGGCATGTCTTGCACTGATGGCCGTCTACAAGCTGCAAACCTACTTGTTCAAGTTTGTCACTTAGCTAGTTTTTGACTACGGGACTGTACGAAGAGCAGAGTGCTGCAGGAATCAGTCCTGAAACCCGTAAATTAGTTCAATGTTTGCACTTTGGGTTCACTTGTCTTGAAGTCAATGTTGTTGTTTTTTTTTTATGTGTTTTTTGTTAGATGCCTGAAATAAGGTCTGTGGTAAACACAAACTCAAAGACATTTTTACCTTTTGTTCTGCGGCGTTAAATACATTAGTCAATACCCCTCTCGTGAATTTTTAAGCTTTTACATGTCTTAAAAAAGGCGATTACTAACAAACTAAATGTCACTATAATCAACCTTAAGTCATGTGACCGTGATGTAGTTCTTTTATAGCCTAAAGATTTTTACTGCTTGTCATCGTATTCACGCTTCAAAAATCATAAAAGTAGTGTTCATTCGTGAAGATTATCTTGCAGAACAAAATGTGCAAGTATCATAAACTTTTGTTTGCCACAGAGCTTATTTTTCTGCAATAATCCAATCGAAAAAAAATCCCATTGGCTGTTTGTCGAGGGAAACCAGTACGTTGCAAAACAAAATGCTATTACAACCGTCATTGAATGAAAGAACTGGGCAGAGGCAGATCACGTTGGTCTTAGACTGTTCTGATTTTGTTTTTTTATCTTTCACTGTTGATGAATCAGTAAGATAAATTCCTCCTTTACAGCCAACTTGACCTCCTGGAAAATGTACCTTATTTGAATGAGTGAGAGTTTAAAGGGACTCACAGGTTGAGCAGTGGCAGAAAATGAAACACCTTCCAGGAGATGTGTTCCAGAGAGTTTGACGCCAGGTTCCTATGAAAAGATGAGAGAAGACACATGATATTACCGACATTTGTTTTGTTGTTCTATCGCTATTCACTTGTCAAGAACCACCTGACCAGATGAAGAAGTCTGCACATAATCAATAAGATAACAGTACCTTGACAGTGTATTTGAAATGAGAAAACGTAAACATCTTTTGGAAAGGAAATTGAACTTCTCTCAGGCTAAATAAAATACAAATGAAAGCAAAAACGTTATTTAGATTGTTCTTGCAGTTGAGTCGCGCTGTGATTTGATTGCACACTTTCAGAGCGATGCTTACCTGCTTCGAATTACTCTCAGTGGAAAACGTTAATGCATCCAAATGGGTTCTGATCAATTACCTTTGGCAAGTATTTCACACCAGCCAGGGGCCACATTCACAAACAGTTCCAGCACACCTCTCTCCGTGTTTGCTCAGTGTTCAGTACATTAGGTGATTAGTTCAGACTCACAAACACTTCTCGGAGGAAGGGCGCAGCTCGGCTACACAGACTGACAAACTCCATTCGCTTACATTTGGTAGAAAAAGTTTCCCATTTTGGTAGAAATTGTACTATTTTTGTACAGATGTCGTAGTAAAGTTGATTTTAGCCATGTTAGCTTGAAATATCTTAACTATTAGATGGCTTGTCGTGAAATTTTGTATTAACATTCAAGGTGAATTGAATGTGTTATAACTCTGTTATGTTGTTCATTCTGTACACATGACATCTATTGTACTTCTGACCCATCAGGGGAGAGGGATGCTCCTCTGTTGCTCTCCCTAAGGTTTCTTCCCTTTTTTCTCCCCGTTAAAGGTTTTTTCGGGGGGAGTTTTTCCTGAACCGATGTGAGGTCCCGGAACAGAGGATGTTGTATGTGTACAGATGGTAAAGCCCTCTGAGGCTAATTTGTAATTTGTGATTTTGGGCAATACAAAATAAATTGAATTGAATTGAATTGAACTGAAAGGTCCCCAGAGGATGAATCGCCATGAATTTGGTGATTCCTGACATTTTCTCTCATGCCACAATGAGGTTGACCTTTGTGGTTTAACATGAAATGTCTCAACAACTATTTTCTGTTATGGGTGGATTTGGTACACATATTCATGCCTCCCCTCAGGATAAATTGTCAACACATTCTCACTTTCAACTCGCTTTGTCAGTGCTCTTAGTGCTGTGGCGCTCTAGCTACCCCTCTAGCCTTAGTTTTGGACATGTCCGGGACGCCGTGTCAGTTTCCACTCGTTACATGTCTTTTCAAAATAAACTTCCATCTTCATAGGAAATTAGGTTAAGGCAACAAAACCACTTAGTTAAGTTTATGAAAAGAGCGTGCTTGACTACCAACGTCTCACGTGACTAACGACTGACGTGACAAAATGTCAACGTTTACTTTTAGTTTTGCGCGGGACACAAACAGCGGTCTCCTGTACAGAAGTTTCATGTTTGTTTTACCCATCCACCTCCCCTCCCACCATCCCTTTATACTACGTCTGTTGCTCAGACTGTATAATGATGACGCAGGTGGGTTTACATTGGAGTTGCGGTCTCCTGGTGTCAGACGCCGTTAAACACTGACCAACCGTTAGTATTTGGGGACCGGGTTGGCAAAACTGATGCCAATCCCATCAGCCCTCAATTCTAGTTTATGCTTATGCTTATTGCCACATTGTAAATACTATACATACACATGGTAGCAATGTCATCGTGAGCATGTTAGCATGCTGGCGTTAGCATTTAGCTTGAAGCACCACTGTGCTTACGTACACTAAAATAGCTGTGGACTCCAAGGTTCGTTTTAACTTATTTAAACGTATTAAAAAGATTTAATACAATCATTATAATAAATCATTGTAGTCCTGTCATGGGTGAATGCTACATATCTTTTTGCCAATCCTCTCAGGGCACTAAAATATCATCACAGTGGCTCTCAAATGATCCTCAGACAGCCGAAGAATGAGGCTGTAAATGAACCTCCCCCAGAAGATGACAAAAAGCCACACTGGGGAGCGCCCACATGGAAGCCAATACATATTCACTCTGGCAGGGCCAAGGGTTCAATTATTTGTTTTCCTTGCTCCCAAAAGTTCATGTCAGATGGGTTAGCCATTGGGGCTTATCCATTACCAGCTCGATTCCTACCCGGGCCCACAGGGGGAGGGCAGAGCCGGGAATAGCAGCTCATTTTCTTTTGGCCATTCCTAAGAACTGAATTTTATAAAAGATGATAGAGGTCCAGGAGGGTTGTGGGTGAAGACGTGAGCAGAAGTAAAGAAAGGAAAGTGGTCCAAGCCTCCATGTCCACTGCTTAGTTTGGTTATAGTCTTTCCCTCTTAATCTCAGAAATACATCTGTCACACAGAAGCCCCCTATACTCCACCCAACCCCTGCCCACACTCTCCCTCCACAGTGAAATATTGATTAAGTGATAATGGACCCTTAGTGGAGTGTATTTATTATGCATCAGTTGTCGATAATCCGCCAAAGTGAGCGAGTAAAAGGTGACTGGTGGATGTCTTCTCCAATTTCTCGAGCCCACCCTGCCCACCTCTACCACCCCCACCCCCAACCCCACCCCCCCATCAAATCTCTGGTCCTCGAAAACCCGCCTGTCTTTCAGATAAGCAATGTGGGACATGTCGCACATGCTCAGTAAAACAATGAGGACAAGATGGAGGCGATAAGGGTCAGCTGCTCGCTGAATAGACAGATTTGATGGTTCCACAAGATAAGTCTTCATAGTATTATTTATTGTTGGGCCTGGCGTGAGAGGCCAAACTGATCAGATATGTAAAAGCCGAAATAAATGACATAATGTGACTTTTAGAAATAATGAGTGAAAACTTGGCTGTTAACTGGCTGCCTGCTAATATGTTTTCTAGATGATTGTTGAAAAAGGAGGTGGTTATTGTTGAATATATATGTATGATTACACAATAACATATGTTTCTATGGTTCAGTATCTGGCACATTTCTTAGCAAATATGGAAAAAGAATCATGTTTTTTGTGAGTAACAGCAGAAGTAATTGATTTTTCAGCTGCAACTAAAGATTATGTTCACTATTGATTAATCTGCTTTAATCTTCAGGTTAGTTCATTGATTAATCAATGACCGTTAAGTCCACAAAATACCAGGAAATATTGAAAAATGGATATCACAATTCCCCGGACCCCATGGTAATGTCTTGAAACTCCCTGTTTTTTACTAAACCCGCAAATATGTAATTGATAAATACTCATATTAGAGAAACTGGAACCAATACTGGAGTATACTAATTTATCTAAACTTGCTTGCATTTGTTACAAAGAGCTGGATGTTATATTTCACATGATATCTATCGAGAAAGACTACTTGTAATAAATGCCATTCGTGGTTTCAAATGAGCTCAAACATTTACCGGATCTGTGGATGAGTAACAACCATTTGAACAAGCGACTGAGTCACTGGGATTTTAAGAAATGCAGCTCTCACTTCATGTGACGTGCAATATTAAAGGTCCGCCTGAGCACTGACTGACAGCGACAAATAGGCTGACCCACATACAGGTCAAAACATGACACGGGGATGACAATCCTTTTGTATTGACAAGGACACTTACACATACTGGAGCTTGAGGTTGTATTGGAAGGCTTTGGCAGAGATGAGCCTCAGCTTACACGACGTGACCGTGCTGGAGAGGGGGAGAAAGCACAATAAACATGGGAACACGGTTTGTTTAGAATGAAATAAAGCACTACAACTCAGGTAATCAAATGGAGAAGGTGAGATTATTGTCATTATTCACTCATCTGGCAACATTTCTTTCAAATAATCAAAAAATTGTTTGCTCTGTGAAGCGTCGGAAAACAGTGAGTAATGTCCAAACCCCAAATTGACAAATTCACGTTGCTTGTTTTGTGCAACAAACTGTTCACCACTCATATCTTCAATTAGCTCTTTGTAGAGATGCTCCCAATTGAAAGGCTTAAACTGATTTTTCCTTAAAAAATGACAAATATGTGTGCGAGGCTGGAGTGAGAGCAAATTATTCATCATTAATTAGTACGAAAGTTTGGAGTAAATATAAAAGGAAAATACAAGCAAAAGTGATTAAACTTTTCTCCACCTGAAATGAAAGGACCCATTGTTTAAAACATTACTCAGAGCTTTGAGGGTTAAATCTGCTTCCTTCTCATTGTAAACCGCAAACTGTATGTGCTGTGCCAGAGCAGAAAGCTTGATCGGCATAGCAACAGTAAGTAAAGGGGGGTGGGGGGTTATTGAGCGGTCAATTGTATGGAGTTACATATTGTATTGAGAATTGCACGGACACAACAAACAGTACTTAGTACGGTGCAGTGAAACAGTATTACAACATGTAAGTAATTGTTCAACAATTATTTTCATCATCAAGTAAGTGAGAAAAGCATTACTTACAGGTTCTTCAGCTCTTTGTAGTTAACAAGATCAATTGTTGTTATATTCTCCAGGGCTGCTTGGTTTTCTATGTAACTGGTTAATAAAAGAGAGAGGGAGAGAGAGAAAGAAAGAGAGAGAGAGAGAGAGAGAGAGAGAAAGATGCAAGGTAAATACATACATTTTGTTGTGACCTTCAGCCTTTTGTTGTGTAGATAATCAATTAAGCCCACGCTGAATGAAAATAATAGAGACAAAACACTACCGAAAACAAGTGAATGGGTTCCTTCTTTAGGGACACACAAAAGAATGAAGAAGAGGAGTTTATCATCATTCGCGTTCATCATTTAGGGCGTTTCAACCAGACAGATGACAACAACAATACTGATTTGCCATTTTAAAAAAAGGTAGTTTTGTACCCAAGAGAGTGAACCAGAGAAATATAGTGAACACATTAATCCTCAAAACACTGAACGTAACAAAAGAGGCTGAATTGAGTCACCTGTGTAACCTTTGTTTCAATACGCAGCAGCCAATTACTGTAAACCATTAACCTCACTTAAAAGGTATTATTATTATTATTGAGGGTTGGGAGAAAGAACAGGCAAGACTGGGAGTGAGTGGGGATTTGAAACAATGGTCATGTGAGTTGACTGAGAGCATAAAGAAAGGCATCAAAGAAGGAGAGCAGCATCCAGATTTAACCCCCACTGATGTGTGTCTGACCTCCCTGACATCCACCGAACAAACAGATAACAAAACCAACCAAGATGTCTAGGGGCCCGCCAACCACGAAGCTCACATCAGAACTTAATCTGCTGCTCATGTGGAAAGAAATGAAGCATAATGCCTTGAGAGATGCCGGGTAGACAAGGCTGATGGGAAATTCTTCTGTTAGTCATTTTCCACTTTTCCAGACACGGCCTACATCAGAATAACTAGTGAGCTGTCGATCAATTCTGCACTCAACACAAGGACAGACCGTTCTTTTCATGGGAAGTTTGAATAGATGGCTTGATCGGACCCACCAAGGATCTCGCCAGCACAAACTATCTGCCCCGTTCTCCTACACCTCTCACTCCAACCTCTTATACGGATGTTGTCCATTTAGCCCAGGAGGACTCTTCATTAACCCGATTAAAATAATGAAGGATACGTGCATGTCTTCAGCCTTCTGTTGAACACATATCCTTGGGAGAGAGTAATACAAATAATTTACAAAAATACCGTTATTTTGAGACGACCCGAATGGAGGACGATTGGAAAAATACATATGACGTGAATATGTGCATCAACTTTAAAGATTAAATATTCATGATTAACATTTTTAAAACAAATAAACAAAGCAGGAAGTACTTAAAGGTGCTTAAGGCCAGACAAAGAGCATATTTATTGTTTCTTGACGGCTCTCAACATGGCGACAGATGAGCCGACGGCTTATAGCGAACGTTGCAAACAGTGCTAACAGTGCAGACAGCGCTAACAGTGCAGACAGCAGCAACAGTGCTGACAGAGCTAACAGTGCAAGCTGAGGTAGAATAGGAGGATGGGTGCTACACTTCGGTTGGGACGGCATCATCAGCTGTGCAGAGTGCAGAATGGCGACCATGAGCTAACCAGTGGGGAACTAACATGCGCTAAATGAGAGAGAGCAACTTCATTCTCTGCTCTGGTAGACATTACACCAATACATCTTCACTTTGCAAAGTTGTTACGCTGCTGTACGGAGTTTTGGTTGATCTGCCAGCTCTGCCTGTCTTTGGGACTTTGATCTGGTAAGACTGTTTTTTGTTTTATTAAAATATCTTCATTGAGTTGGCCCGTCTCTGAGTCTGCATTTGGGCCTTTCATGACTGTGCTGCTTCCATCAGCCACAACACGTTGAGCTCCCAGGGTCACTGTAGTTTGGGTCTCTGAAACAAAGCGCTCTGCTGTTAGCAACGTTAGCATAGGCAACGGGGGAATGAGCAGCGAAAGACCCTTGTTTTTGCGCTTCATGTGGTTTTGTTTGCGTTTCAACTACACCCAAACAGTCCCGGTGAAGCAGACTAGCTGAGCTTTTGAGTATTTCATTTTCAATAAACGATGCATAAGCATGTTTTAATAGAAACTTTAATTATTGCTTGTTTAGTGGTGAATATTCAATGACAATAAACAAAAGATTTGAAGTTTTTAGTTTAAATATGGTGGAAAGTGGCCTTTAAAGTACATTTTGTTGATAAAAGCACAGCAGGTGCTGAGGATGGCAGACTGGTTTCTAGTGGGTCATGTGACATATCAAGGCCTATACAGCATTTTTAATGGTTTCTGTGGGTGCTGTTCTCTGGAAAAAGCATCAACTGTTGCTTCTGGTACTGTAGCTGCCACTTCTGGTGACAGATAATTGATTCATGATTATATGAATAAAGATTTTCTTTAAATACTTTCTGTGTAAAATGCAAAGTGACTAGGAACTTAAATGCTGTGAAAGAAATGTAGAAAAAAAGTGTATATTTGGCATGGATGGATGGATATATGCAGTACATAATCCATGGGGACAGCTCTTTGTCATGCAGTTAACTGAATATAGATCCCCCTCTCCCTCCCATAGTATTATAGTGTTTAGTACATATGCCAAAAAAAATAATACCTGGAGTTATTTCCAGTTGATGACAGCCACTTTCAGCATGTGGCATTGTTTCAACCCCTCCAGTTCTGTTTGTCAGCTGCAACACACAAACCTTTTTATTCATGTCTGATTGACCCACACAGCAATAATGTGATTACAGGGCAGGTGGGCCCCAGGATCACCCATCGCCCTTACTTATTGGATTGAGCCAAGTGGGTTGTATATCATCTATTGTTCCTGGGTGGAGGCATTGACTGGCAATTCACGAAATTGAATTTATAACTCGGCGTATGATGAATCTTGGCCCCCATTCCACAGTTAATGGCCCCTTGTTTGTTCCGTGTATCGGCTGTATTCCCTTGCACTGCCAATACGGCGAAGTGTTGTTGTTTGCTGGCATGTAGAGCACCGCAGTAAACAGGAGCCGGAGAAAGACCCGCTCACTTATTGATCGAACGGTTCGGGGAGAATGTCAAGCCTCACCCTGAGCTCTACGAAACATGTTTAGCTGCAGGTACAAGGAAATACCTCTGAGATAAGAGGGTGGGGGGAGGAGAGTGGAGTATAGGTGAATAGAGGCAGAAAGCAGCAGTAAATTGACTTGCTCCACCGAAATAGCATTTCACAAATGTAGTTCCTTCTTTGCAAGTGCTAATTGCTCAGATCTGTGGACAGGAACAAAGCGAGTACAGCGTGGTAGTGCAGAGAGTGACATTTAGTTTTCCACGCTGGAGCTGATGATGGGTTGCATAATAATACAGCAGCCGTCTTTAAATCGCAGGTGGTCAGTTTCTGCTTCCTTTTCCATACAAAGTTTTAAAAAGCCAATCTTAAATGACAGTCATCTGCTGTACACGTGTTGCAGCTGAGTGAGAAAGTCTCAGTTCGTCTGAACAATAACTTGGAGGAGTTTTGTTCAGACGCCTTCCCCGCAGTGACCGCCCGTCCATAAATATGTGACAAGCGTGTGGCGTGTATGGCTGTAAAGGCCTACATCCAACCAGCCTCCAGACCACAGCAACAAGTGAACATTTACTTCTTCTCTTGAGCACTAGTTGAACCACAGGACATGAGTTGGGTCAAAACAACCTCAGTGACAAACGCAGGTCAGCAGATCTTTCATAAGAAGTGGAATGTAGAGCTTAAAAGAAAATGAAAAATTCTTTCTCCAGTCCAGCCTCGTGTATCTCAGATAACAACACGTGGGTCACCATGAATAACAGCATGGTATTTGTACATGAAATAATAATTTCTTGTCCTTCAGTAGAATTGGAAGAGTTTATGGAACTGTCCTTTGATAATAACTTTGTATCTGTACATGTATTTACTGTATTTAGATGACTCTGATGAAGACTACAGGCCACAATGTGCTGATCTAAACAATAATGTTCTTCTATAAGTATTGCTTGACCTCTCCTAAACGTTGTATCATGAGATAAGTTTAAAAAAATATATTTTCCCCAAATTTCCGGACTCACACATTCCTAATGAAGCTGATCTTTTAAAAACTTAATAAATGACATCTAAAGATGCTTTTTTTTACTTAATCGTTGAAAAGTGCTTGATTAGTTATGAATACTTCATGTTTTGAAAAGCAGTATGATTTTAAATTAAGTTAAAGTACAAAAAACAGCACAGCTGTAGACAGCAGAAGGAAGATTCAAACTAAAGTCACAGAGTTTATGAACTCTGATAAAGTTTTGTTACCGTATAAAAAAAAAGATCTATATATATTTCCAGGACAGACTCTCCATCTCTTAAACGTGCAGCTATCATAACATAAAAAAACACACCAAAACTGGAGTTTTGTTGGTGAGGGTTTCCACAGTACTAAACAAGCTGATAGTGCTGAGATCCTTTAAAGACCCCGAGGCCACATGTTGAGGCACAATGGATAATAGGACATCAGTTCCCGTCACTCCATGCCAGTTATTGTCAATAGAAATCCATAATTGATTTCCAATGACCAGAGTGACAAAATTACTGCCATGCTAATGCATCTCAAGCAGCAGTAAATTTACTTTCCATCAAGCAGCCTCTGGACTTGGCTAACGCAACGGACAACTTCTGTCTACTCTCAGCAGAGCAGGAATCTGACTATATCAAAACATGAGAAATAAATGAAGCCTTGCAAGCTTCAGACCATTTGCATTTCGCTCACTGTGATCTTGAGGGACTCGAGACAGATACTATCCAACACTTTGCTGTTGTACTTTGGTGAGACATCATCATTATCGCTTGCTGAACACAACTGGACAAACACAGCACTGAGGACAAACTCTCCTCGTGGTATGAAAACAGACCAAATAATGCAACAAATTACTGCAACAAATAATGAGAAATAAACTAACAAATTGGAAACCTATCAGCCATTAGCATTAAGGAAATCACTTTTTTTTTGAGTCAACGCAATGGAAAGCAACTTTATTGCACAACCCTGAATGAAACATCTTTGTCCACTGCTTCTGTATCACTGCATCAGAAAACCTTATCAAACGATTGTAGAGTTATTTCTATGATAACTTAATTTTAACACCTGGACTAGATTAACTGAATTGATGACTCAATTGGACAAAACTCAGAAATATAAGCAATTATTGTCCTAAACTGCAGATCACATATGAAACCACTGACAAATGGTCCCATTGAAACCAAAACTCTCCCATTGAGACAAGCACAAACAAATTCAACGCCAACCAAAAATTGATAACAACAACATGAACACAAGCAGAGACATATCAAGCTTTGCAAACCACAAATATCGAGGCATCTGATAAACTCATGCTGAGTCAGAGGCGCATGCAGAGCAGGTGGCACATCATACTCACATCTCTGTCACATTCTCGCTCTCCTGCGGGGCCAGTGCAGGGATGCTGGCGATGCCATTGGGCTCCAGGCATTGCAGCATGGCGAAAGAGCACCGGCAAGCCGCCGGGCAGCCTCCCAAGGCGGGCGCCGGCGCCAGGCTGAGCAGGGCGAGCACCAGGGGCAAGGGAAGTGCCATGGCCCGCGGTGCCAGAGCCATGCTCAAAGGAGGATCTTCTCAGCACCAGCGGAGAGGCTTGGCAGCTGCAGTTGGGAGTTAGTGTCTGTGTGCTTCACCTAATGAAGAGTCAGCGAAGAGAGGTGAGGAGCTTTCACTCACTGTGGCTCTTCGCGTGGCTCTCTGGCAGGGGTTGAGATCTCCAGCTGGTCAGGGTCTGGTGCTGAGCCACAGCTGTACTGAGCAGCAGGAGGGGCAGGCAGGCAGGCAGGCAGGCAGGCAAGGGGCCTCTGGGGACACGGTGGTAGTGGGCTGCAGCCGTCTCTCTTTCTCCCTCTCTCTTCCTCTCCTCCACGATGAAGGGAGGGGCGAGATAGCAGGGGCCAGAGTCACCAGACACCTCCGAAAGCGAGAGGGGGAAGAGGGAGGGTTTGGGGGTGAAGGGTGTGTGTTGATGATGATGATGGGATATGGTGATGGAGATCTCATCTGCTCCCCCACTCCCAGGGTGAGAGGTGTCCTGCCAGCAGCTCGAGGTTCAAGCAGAGCCAAGAAGCCAGGGCTCTGGGGTGTCTGGATGCACGCAGCAGCGCTCTCAAACGAACACTGTAGCAACATCCTGCCGTACGGATGGGTGGATCTGTCTGCTCTTGGAGAATTGATTGTTTGGAAGGTTCGTGATTGTTGAGACTTAGGAGGTCAGATGAATTTAATGGCCGTGGCAAAGTGGGGAGGGCTGGGGAGACATGCTATATGCAATGGGCAGTATTTCAACAGCCTGAACTCCCAGCAGGATTTAATAATAGGAAATGAAAGCAAATAACTCGATAGGTCTCTGAGTTTGTTGCTTTCCATCACTTGAACATACAGTGTTGTAAGCCTCGAGAGGCTTGCACACGATGTGCATTCCGCTCAATGGGATCTTAAAAATGTTCAACAGGCAACGCACTTTCACTCATTTCAAGTAGTATGTATACAACTGTTGACTCGCTGTGGAACTTCAGTATTTTCTCTTGCTACACATGACTTGGACAAAGACTGTGAGGATTTTCAAGCAGACCTAAGTGTTCCACTGAAAACTGCCTCAGAGTGAATTTGAGGTGACACGATGTTACCAGACCAGGCCTGAGGCGAGCAGCTCGAGGCTACAACCAGCCGCTACACGCATGACGCACCCAAATCTCGGATTGAACCATCAGTGATCAAGTTGCATTGTGGGTAATGCAGGCTTTGCCAAAGAAAGAATAATGTGAAGATTGAAAGACATTGATTTGTGGACTTTTGATTTAAAGCTGTTCATCATGAATCCGATAATGTTCTAGAAGTTTTAATGTTAAGTCGGTGGAGAAGCTCTTTTAAAGTCACAGTAGTCGTGTTTCCACTCACATATTTGTATGCGCATTTTGAAGTATTGCATTACAAAAACTGTATTTAATTGGCAACATTTGATAAAACTTGAGGTGTTTTTTGTTGCAAAAAAGTCAACGCGCTAAATAGGGTGTGGAAACGCCTTTGCCGAATAACTTCTGACGTAGCGAACATTTAACTCATTAGACTGATCAGCTGTTTCTGCTGTCTGCGTCTTCTTGAATATTTTTTTGAATAACGTGACGATGCTTGTCTTCATCTCCAGACAGCATGAAACATGGCTAATAACATGAGAGAACAATTCAAACTTGCCCAATTGAAACAATTCCCGAAGACCTCTCTCCATTTTTCTACTGGACATCGGTTAGATGGCCAAGGCATTTTGTTTTGTGTCCAGTTCTCTACTTCTACTTACTGTTTACTAGTGAGTTACAGCCAAGCGTAGACTTTAGTACCTTTTGACAAAACTACACTGTAGTCTAGTTTATTGAACCCAAACAGGTGATGGGAACATGGCTATTTCACATTTCTTTTTTGCCACATTTTTAAAAATCAATTAAAATTCACTCAAAGAGAGTCAAAGGCGTCGGCATAGTTTTTGGTTGTCAACAGTCCCTGTAAAACTCTCTACAACGAAAGGGAAACATCCAATAAAGCTTGTTAAATAAATCTTTCTTTATTTTTTCACCTCTATTACTTTTGAGTCCCCTGCCCTCCAGTACACCACTACACCTTCATGGAAATGTACCCAAACAGAACTTCTTGTAGATCAGATTTTGAAAACATTTTTGGATTACATTTTAGCCTGTTTTGTCTGACATATAGTCGTAAACTCAAAGAAACTCAAAATCCTTGCATTTGAAAAGCTGAAAGCCAAACTTGAAAATTGTCTGATTGAAAAATTCCTCCTGGAATCTATAGAAATATCAGACCTAGAATAAGATGGATGTTCAATGATGGTTAGTCATTTTTGCATTCTCACTTCAAGCCTTGAGATTACTTTGATGACATTTGATTAATATTACTGATTTACTGCTGTGAAATTATGTATACTGTACCTATGTACAGTACCTGAGTTTTATTATCTACTCCAACCATTTACGTAAGTTACTATGAGCAACCAGTACGCATTCGGCTGAGTCGCCAATTAACACGGTCACTCGTTAAACGGAAACACCTGTTGCACTGAAACTGTCGTGATCCTCTCGGAATTCTGTAGAACTTGAGTCCGCTGTTGAATATCGATTCTGACTGAATATGCAACAACCAGACATTTTGATGCTGTTAATGGTTTAAATTAAATATTTAAAGCTGAGGCAAAATGCCACTTCCGTTGTGCGCATATTTTTTAGGACATTGGCTGTAAATGTGACTATAAAAACTGCTGCAATTAAGGAGTTAACTTATGTGTTCTCTCATCTTTAAATCAAGCCAATGAGGGTGCGAGTGAGAAAGGTAGTGGGGAAGGCTTTAGAAATAAAAGTACCGCATCTGATTAGAAACTTGTTCCATAAGAAAAAAGGTAGGACAATCCGAAGCACTTTGATATGAGTGCTGGTCTGGGCTGGAGTGCCAGGGTGACAAAATGTAAATTTAAACAATATTTCCACTTTCCACTATGTGAGCTCCTACGCAAAGAGAAGCCAAGCAGGTGAACTCTACACAGCATCACTGACCGGGTCTCTGATCCTGTAACTGCTAACATTAGCTTGCTCTATATGTTCTTGACATGAGCGGAGCCGGTTTCTTCCCGTGGGACAAATACTGTGCCCCTCCTCCATTCCTCTCAGTCTCACTCTGCACATGAGTAAGGTCATAGTGTCCCGACCACAATTACTGGCCATAAGCTGAATAGCCATTTTTTGCTGCTGTCGTCAGGATTATCTGGTGGCTTAATTACTCTTCCTTTTACGCCCCTTTTTTCTTGGTCTTAGCTCAGCAAATACTGTGAAGGGACAAGAAGCTTATGAGCAGGAAAAGTGTTTGAGAGCTCAGGCAGACCGGTTACAAGATGAAAAAGTCAATGGGAAGCATTAGCTGGGAGGTGTAATTAACAATCACACAAAGCAAACATACAAAGGAGGTAATGTTGGATATCTGAATCTGATCTGTATTTATGTTCTTACAACTGCTTCCTTTAAATTGTATATATAAGAGTTTATGTGCATGAGTTTCTCTGTGAACAGATGACAGTCGCACACTTGTGATATATGCTTGATGTGGAGAGTCAACAGCAGACATTTCCCACGCCCTCAGTATATCCAGTAAAATGTAAAAACCTGCTAAAAACTATTTGCTCTATTCTAGTGTATTTCTTATTTTCCCACAGTGTTGTCGCCTCCCTCGCATACGAATTAGAGATAAAATGTTTTTCTCAATTAAATCCATTTATCTTTATATTCTAGACAACTTTGAAAACTGCATCACAATCATTTGCTATCAGGAGTCTCTCCAGCGTACATCTTCAGTTAGGTGGGACACACAATACGTCCTGATAAAACAATAACCAATCAGGTAATTTGCATGTACCGACCACACACATCATCATACAGCGTTCCTTACAAAGGTGTCGACTAGATTAAAATCTATCTGTTCTAAACAATAAATGAACATGAGACAAGATGATATGAAGATTTTTATTTGTATGAGTTATCCTCCAGCCTATTCTTACATGATGATGAACAACAGTAAACTGAAATGTTCTGTCTTTTCATTCTATGGCTGATATTTTTTCCAACCTTTTATGTTTTATTTTTCGGTGTCTTCTGTCTCCTGATTTCCAAGAGAGGCAGACTATTCAAACGTGACTAGTTTACTAAATCATGCTCATGTCTGTCCATCTTTCTCCTTATTTCAATCCGCACAATTAATTTACAGACAATATAATTTTCCCAAGAGCCTTATCACAATTTTGAACCACCCACCATTTGGTAGTATAGTGGACATTTGGTGGATAATAATGGCCACATGTCTATCTGGGTATTAAATTAGATTACTGCTTTAATGCCTTATGGTGATTGATGGTCATAGAAGGGGTTAATTGCGACACTTGGCTTTTGAACCAATCTCGCCAAAGATAAATGGTTCGGACTCACAGGGAACAGACGCAGTTGCTGTTGCATCCTGTGCTATAGAGTTGACCATGTTACCAGCCATACCATATCTCCACCATGTGTCCCTAACTTCCTCTCGATATCTCTCTGGAACACACACACAAACATGCAACTACACAGTGCATGAAATCCATCAATCCATACAATGAGATGAAATGATAAGGCAACAAATCCCACGAAGAGAAAGTCTGATATTGTTTTCCTCCGTACTATAGAGCTCCATTGTTGTCCAAAAACTATTAAAAGCACATCAGTGAGCCAGATCATTGCACTGGGTGACATATTCCCTCATTATCATGAACATGAGCACTGTAGCTTTTCAGTTAATCCCACATACACCGTCCTGCAGCTGTAAATATAATAAACCGCAACTAAAAATAGTCCAAATATGCAATTTTCTCCTTTTTGAGTAATGAAAAACTAAAGTACCCACCTGTTTTAATATGATTTCAATATGATTTCAAATATATAAAAAAAACAACTATTGGATGTATTGCAATACACATTTGCACCGAAATGAATGCACTTGTCCTCTAGCGCCACCTGCAGGTCAAAGTTTCCACATATCCTCTGAAATATCTCGATGTATCCTGATAAAACTTATTGTATGACATCTTATGTAAAGTTACTCCACATTTTTCATGCGTTTTTCCTACGAAAGCCACGTGTCACTTTCCGCTGGTTACGCGCATGCGGTCCTTTCAAAATAAACACAGGAAACTCAGTTAGGTTTCAGCAACAAAACTACTTAGTTACGTTTAAGAATAGATCTTCGTTTGGGTTAAAATAGCCGAGTGCTGTGTGATAGTACACAAAGTTACGTGACAAACACATCAACGTTGACTTCTTGTTTCATTTTTTTCAGCCTGAATATCTCAAAATCTATTCGATGGATTAGCACAACATTCAGTGCAGACATTCAAGGTCCCCAGATGATGTATTCTAATGATTTTTCTTCCAGGACCACCATAAAGTTGACATTTGTGGTTTTGAGTGAAATGTCTTAACAACTGTTGGATCCATTGACATGAGATTTAGTTCACAATTTGTATTTGTCCAATATAATATTAATGTTAGCATTTAGCTTCAAAGAGATGCTAGTGTTACTGTACTGTACTTTTTGCATCAATGTATCCAATGGGTTTTTTTTTGCATTAATCTAAGCATATCCACAAACGGATTATTGAGGCCATTTTACTTACTGTGTTATGCTTTTCAACCAACATACTGTATAGTAGTTTCACTTCAACTTTTCCTTTTAGTCTAAAGTAAAATATATAAATAAACCTAACTTGTTTGGCAGGACATATAAAGGAGTCCCTTTTTAGATGATGTATTCTAAGTAGCATTCCACTTCTTTGACAACTACGTTATAATAGATTGTTTAGAAGCATTAAATAAAAGATTGACTATGTTTTTAGTGTTGGGAATGCCTCCAGAATGTCTGGTGAAAGTTATCAACAAATTGTCTTTCATCCCATTGATAACAAACCTTGAAAACACTTTCAAAAAGGCTTTCAAAACCTTCCTGTTAGTTTGTATGGAATATGTCTACGGCACATCTGAGTAGCCAGAGCACACGGAGGGGTTAAACACGTGCAGAGAGGAAGAGCGTGAGAGAGGCTGCACTTCTGTCAGACCCTTAAACAATAATCAATCAATTTCATATTTATGCCCAGCATCGGTCAGACAGAGAGAGAGAGAGAGAGAGTAACAAGAGAATGAGCGGGTGAGTAAAAGCTCTTTTGGACCAAGTACAAGGAAAGGCTTTTACACTTTAAGTGGTAAATGCTCGTAGCTGCCATGTTTGTATGTTGGTTGTGTTGCCTCTGGCTGTCATTTACTCGCCGTACAGCGACTCGTGTACCGAACACTGATATGATGGCTTATGTTACACGTGTTGATATTTTCAACTTTTTAAAAAAATACCCACATCAACAACGGATATCAAAGAAAAGCAACATATTCAGAAATTTAAAGAGCTTGTGATTATATCGCATGACCTTCATCAGCAGCTGGAGTTTGCCCAGTTGTTATGGATTTGCAGATGTTCAAATGTCCATTTTCTGAGCACTTCAAGGGCCTTTCGAAAAATGTTGAATAAATTACTCGTGGAAAATGCAAATTTTATCACCTAGAATGCTGTGACGATTGGGCAACTTCATCTGCTGATGAAGGTCATGTGATTTAATCAAAGGTTTAAATAAATGACCCTGACAATGTCAAGGCTCCTGTGTTTTTTTTGGAGTTGAAATCATACTTGGGACTAAAAGGCAGCATATTTCAACCTCTGCTTTTGATATTCCTGTAATTTAAATCTACTTCTTGTGAATCCCCCAACTTTATGGAAGTGTAAAACTAAATCACTGGAGTAGTTATTTCAAGAAAATAATTTCACAAATGTTCTTGTTTAAAAAGCCTGTTATCTTCAGGGAAGTGGAGGCCTTGGTTGGATCAACAGGAGTTTAAAGTTGCAATTTCTAAAAATGCATGAGTACATTATTCCAAGTAATAACCCTGTTTTAATTGGTCTTTAAGGGCTTATTTTTGTTTTCAATTGTAGCTGCATTGAAAAGCCTGTAGCCCTGATAAATAATGTCTACTTATATCTTGAATAAGACCATTTGTCCTCAGTGTTCTTTGGTAAAACACTTCTGTTATCACAAGAATACTCAAGCATTGCAATTCTGTCTATAACCTCCTTACTTCACCAGCGCTGAAGTGCATCTCCTTCTAAATTAATATGATTTACTTTAGTGAAATACAAAAATACTTTTTTCATATTTTATCCTATGAAAATGGGGATAGATATCAGCTTTAACCACCGTATAGGAGCAGTGCAGAGCGGCGGCCGTTAGCTAAGCATTTACATGCGCTAAAAGCACGCGCGGCCAGCCGGGTTAGCTCAACAAAGCAAGGAGTAGCTCGGAAACGACACACACAGAGGGAGAGTGACTCCACTATATCGTTACTTATTATTAAAAGGTCAAAATGTTGAATACAGCTCCTGCTTTGCAAATGTGAAAAATGAATTGCTTTTGTCCCAGAAGAGGAATCCTGTGTCTTTTTTGACAATTGTGTTTGTTTTTTGATTGTGATTTTGACTAAATATTAAAATAAACACGTTGTTACTGTTTAAGTACCTTCATCCACCGATCTACAGATGTAAAAAGAAATGTAGAAACGCGGCAGCAAATGCAGAGATGAAGTAAAACACGGTGTAAACAATGCAGGTTTCAAATGTTTCTGTCTCTGCAAATGTTTTAAGGGGAAGGAAATGTATTTTACATGTTTATTCGGCCTCAAGGATACACACAATGCGTTTTGGGTGAGTGACGCTGAATGTGAACATAACTTTTGCTTGCTTACAAGAAAACCTCACAGTGCACTTTTACACTGGAAACACAATAATAACATTTTTTTTTATAATATGTGCGCCCTGGAGTCGTGTTCATGTGTTTCAGGCGGGAAGACATTCTTTGTTACATAAGTGAACATGTCACAGGACTCTGTTACTGATCGGTTGCAGGTATTCTTTGACTGATAAAAGTAAATTTATCTCCATCTTTTAGTTGACATTTAGTAGACATTGCATGGCAGCTCGTCGCGGGGGATGCACTTCGTCGCTTCTCTTGTGTGTTTTTGGAGTTAACCAACACAATGATCTTCCCCTTAACCTTAATTGTAATGCTTTGAGTTGCATAAACATAACCATAAGAATAATTTTAATCATTATTTTGACGTATTTGTCGTTTATAAGAGTAATTTCTTAAAAGTTGAGCTGGTCTCAACTTTTGTTTTTCAGAGCTACAATGACGCAGTGAAGTTTCAACCAATCATATGTTTTTGTATCACCCCGTTAGTCAGGTTACAGTGTTATTTAACGGTAATGTAGCGTGGCCTTTTGGTTGCTTTTGTCGCTCATCGTGTGAACATAGCATTACTATAAGTAAGAGATACACTTCAACCTGACCAGGTTCTGCTGCAGGGATTTTTCATCATCCACAGGCTTTAAAACCACTATGTTTTTCTTTCATTAGAAATGTTCCACAAATGCAGGAAAGTAACGGCACGTGTAATAAACAAGCCACTTGGGGTCCATTTATCTACCGAAGAGACCCTCAACAAGCTTGTGAACCAATAAAAGTTGGCGACAGCAAAACTTATTTCTAAGTCCATGGCCATTTCTCTGCTTTTGCATTTATTTCATTTCATGATTTCTCAGAAGCAACATGGGTACAACGTTGATTCCAGCCATCCAGAGAGTTTAAAAGACCACAGAGCTGAACATCTTTACACCTGTGCACGAGAAATAGTTCAATCTACCACTATTGTTAATGGTAAACAATGATTAATTTATCATTAATGCAGCTAAATTAGTGCTAACAACTGTATGTAAACCTTAAATCAAAATCCAAACAAGGGAACACCAAAGCAGGAAAAGAAATACAGAATTAACTCGTAAAATTGATGCATTTATTTATTTTCTTTTAGTTTGAGCATCACCGAGCTGAGGTGAGAGTCCAGATTTCGTAAACCTGAGGAAAAACAAAATCAGAGCCTGAGCCCCAGTCATGTTAACGCCATACGTTTATCCAAGGAGCTCGACGGCAGCACATGTCCTCTGTCTCATATCAGATTAGGGGCCGTTCAGTACAAGCTGATGGAACAAGATACAGAGAGGGGACTCTGTGTAAGCCAGCACATACTACAGTGTCTTTATCTACAGATCTGGACATCACAGCCCCAAACCCCTCGTCAGACAAAATCCTCTCCTCCCTGATCGATACACCACCAAGCAAAACAACGGTGTTGGGCGTAGCCGTCTCAAATTGTTCATCAGTTCTCCTCTCGCTTTTTTGTTTATTTTTGTTTTTTTTACATCACCCAACCCTTCCCCCTTATCTGTGGCTGGATCATCAACACGCAGCCCGTAAAGCCCAGACCAGTGTGTGTGTGTGTGTGTGTGTGTGTGTGTTTGTGGATTTGTTTTTGGATGAGCACACTCACAATCAGCTCTGAGAGTGTGTGTGTGTGTGTGTGTGTGTGTGTGTGTGTGTGTGTGTGTGTGCATGCACAGATGAGTGCCTCAAGATGTTCTACACTACTTTATGAAAGCTTATTTCAGCCCTTATTGTCCAGCTTGTGTGTGTGTGTGTGTGTTTGTGTGTGTGAGTCGATCTTTGCTTGGAAATGTGCACATGTGTGTGTGCAGATCACAGGGGTAAACCCAGAATCAATGGGTTGAAGAAGTTTTATCTGTGTGTGTGTGTGTGTGTGTGTGTGTGTGTGTGTGTGTGTGTGTGTGTGTGTGTGTGTGTGTGTGTGTAACCGGATCGGCCCGTCTCAGCCCCTCATTAGAAGCCGGGCTGTGGACACCAGAGGCCTTCGAGAGGCTCATGCAGATGAGCAGAAACCCGAGGAGCTGTGGTGGGAGCTGGTGGGCGAGACAGCAGCAGTTAGCTCGGGAGCTAACGAACAACAACAACGTCTCTCCTCTCTGCCTCTCTGCCCTCTTCTATCATTCTGTCTCTGCTGCTCTGTTGCCTCACGCAGAGCCCTTTTATTTGTTTTTTTCTTTAGCTTAAGACAACCCAAGTGCTAATTCGCTAAGACTCACCCATTCATTTGTTGTTGCCATTTGTTGTGCAGTGAAATTGTATCTTCTTGCACAACACTACCATTTTATAATGTGTTTCCATCTACCTGTCTTTTATATAGTTTTAGTTAGCACATAAATAAAAAAAGGAGAATGTTTATTGATTGGTTGAGGTAGAAACATTGGTGTTTTGATAAAAACTAAATATGACAAAGCAATGTAACAGACTTGTAAAATAAATAATGGATGTGACTATCACATATGCATGTGACTTAAACGTCCAATGGAGAGACGAAAATTGGTGGCAGACCAGACCAAATAAATGCCATATTTCCATCATGTTTTCTAAATTGTTTTCATTCATTTAGAGGTTTGACTGACGCTCTAATTACATTATTATTGAAATTCAAGGTAGCCGCTATACACAAACAAAAGGAAACGTATGTTGCCTTATTGAAAAGCATCCCAATTTGCTTTGGTGGAAGGTCAGTTATGAACATTTCAAAGCTGCGCACATTTGTGGAACATTTAAAGACTAACGATTCATTTTATTCAAGGGAAAAAGATTCTATAGTGGCGGTCGGAATTATGACGATAGGAGGAAATAGTCTGACGATATAATAAAGGTCCATGGAAAGAAGAGGTCGGGGTGGTTGGACAGGTCATCACAACATCAGACCGCTGTTCGCTTCGCCTTTCTTGCTGACAGTGAATGTTGGTTTCTTGTAACTATGACAACCATTGTATCCCATGAACTTAACCAAAGTAGTTATTTTAACCCAAACCTTTATTGTCACACTCGCATCATAAAACAGTTCTATTTTTTTTTTATGTCATCTTTCTGATCGGGGCATCAGTTCAGAAAACTCTCACATGTGTCAGTTATGAGAAACAACGTATTCTTTAGTTTAATTTGGAGGACTTGGTGAAAGTTTACGTTGGATGTAGCTCTACAGCCGTCAGCCCTCACTGTCAATCGTTTCATTCTCACCCCGGCCTCAAGAAAAAGTCTCCATAACAGGTCAAGAGCAGTAGACCTGGCAGGCAATGACAAAAGATGCATCAACAACATAGACGGAAAGTAATAAAGTATTCAATGAAAGTACAGCATGTGCTTTCTGAGTTAAAAAAAAACCCAGAAACATCCTGTAATGTCATGTCAGCAAAACACACACAGCACACTCTGTGATGCTGATTTAACAGGTACAGCTCAGGGTTTTCTGTCTTTACTTATCTCCCCTCTCACTGAAGACAACTTGATTTATTAAAACAAGATTCATTTGAAATCATTTTTACCCTGATTTTATGTCCCAGTGCATCCAAAAATGATGTTTCCTGCTGCAAGAAGACGCTGATCACCATACTTCACAGTAAACAAGATGCTTGTGTGATGCTGACAGCTACATAAAAACTTCTGGTCAGAAAAAAGTGGGAGAATGCACAAATATGCAGAGAGACTTCCTTTTAGGTAAAAAAAAAAAAAAAAGAAATTGTTAAATTACACACAAAATGTTTGCTAACAGTGTGAACCTGTTTTTTTATTTCTGAAGTTTATATCCAATTTTAATCTGCTTAATATCTAAAAGAAAAAAGGAAAAAATATATAAAAGTGTATATATGTATATATATATATATGTATATATATATATATATAGTGTATTTATAGTACATATATATATATTTATATAGTGAATTTATATTATATATGTAATTATATAATATAGATATTTAGGAAAATAAGATTAGCTATTAGTGACCGAGTGACAGGCCAAATCAACTATTTTTCAAAATAAGATAAATGAGGGATATTTCTCTGCAAAAATCGTTTTTTTTTTTATTTAAAACAAAATGCAAGGTATATATATACATGAATAAAAATAAAAAATAAAACAGATTGTAGAAGTTTTTCTCTTTGTTTGTCCCTCTCTCGCTCTGTCTCCCCCTCCCTCCCTCCAAGCAGCCACGTCTCCAGCTCATATCCATGTTTATAAAGAGCCGCTCTCCATTATCCTAATTGAAAAATGAGAGTAAAGTGCCACTTTATTCACAATACACAGCCATAACCCCCTTCTATTCATCTCATGCACTACAGTTCACCCCGAGGCAGCAAAGACGACGCTTCAGTATTGCTGCTGAGAGATGACAAAGTAAACTGAAATGTCTATATTAGATAGATTGTGATCTATTCCCATGTTTTTAGCAGTTTTCTTTTATTATTGAGACAGACCCACAGGCAAAACCTCCCAGAAAACACATGTTCAGCACAACACACACTCAAACACACATTTAGGCAAGTGAATTCAAGATGATTCATCTGCTAAAAATCATCAATCAATCACACACACACTTCCCAGAACGGCCAGAATTTTTTGTACCATTAACATTGGAGTCATTTTGTGACTCATACATGTTCTACATCTAGGTCCACTCATGATAAAGAGGTTTATGGCATATACGCTTTCTGCAGCTCTAGTCAATAATCTAGTGAAACACACAGCAGAAACATTATAATCGTGTACCGCTCTCATTCTGTTACACCGCGAGTTATTAGTGGAAAATAAAGTACAAATACAACATAACATTGCGCACAGTGGTACAAGTGATGGAGAAAAACAACGTCCGTCTGAGGTGGTACCAGCTGTTCTGAGTTACTGTATATAGATTTAACAAGAAAAAAGGCCAATAATCTGTAATATGTAAACTGTAATAATGTATTTTTCTCAGAAAACTAGCTGCACCAGTACTTTGCCTCACTGTTTACTGGGAATCGGGTATCGACTGAAGTAACAATACCAAGTAGTATCGGACCTTTTCCAGCCAAAAGATACCTGCAATCGATCTGTTTTGTACGACGATCTAGAAAAGAAAAAGGAGAGGCCGGTTGCTAGCAGCTAACAGTGCTAACAGTGCTTACAGTGCTAACAGTTTGAACTGCGCCATCAACGGCAACAGTGCTGACGGAGCTAACACTGTTTACCTGAGGTGGAACCGGTGGGTGGGCGTTACGCTCCCACACCAACGCGGTCCCGCCAATGTTGGTTGGGGGACAGCGTACTTTGTTACACTATCCGTTGACCCTGGTCGTCATGATTATCTCAGAATTGGCCTTGAAGATTAGAGCTGATTTAAAACGGTAAATACTGTTTTATGCCGTTTTCAACCTTGAAGTGCAGATTTCTTTTATAAATTGTTCAGAAATGTTAATATTAACACCAACATTGTTGTGTTTCGTCAAAGTACAGTTGATTTAGTTTAAAGTTTAAAAAGCACATCTTGGTGTGCAGTTACTACTACAGTATACTGTTAATGTGTACTATAAAACAATATATATATATAATTTTTTTTTTGTTTTATTGTTCAATTTATCACTTTAACAACAGCAACAGTCAGTACACAGTCTGTTAATTTTCATTCTGTCACTTGTTGGTTGAGCTGCAGTGGGAACAAAAAGCTGCCGGGCGACTGCTGAGTGTCGACTTGGCAGGATCGAAGGCCGCTCTGTGATCTGAATGTCAGATCAGCTGTTAACGGCACCCTGAGAAGTCTGTGCAGCTCTTTCCAAGTCACGCAGAACCCTGCAGAGCGAAGCACCAGGGACCAGCTATACCTGAGAGTGTGTGCATATCTGCACGTGCGCATCGTTTGTGGGTGAGTATGTGTTACATGTTCTTGGATGTTTGCACAGCCTCACTCTCCTATGCGACTGTGTCATGAGGATGACGATGAAGAGCATGAGGCAGTTGGTGTCATACCTGCCTTTTATTCAATTAATGAATATGTGACTTGCAATTTCATAGCATTTGTTTCAGCCGTTTTGACCCTTTCAGAAGCAGTGGGCCATTGACATGTGCAGGGCAACAGAAAGTTCCTCTTTTGATTTGCATATGAAAAGATTTTTACTGAGGTGCCAATCTCAATCAGAACATCATGAAAATATTTGCAATGTAGGAGGAAGACATTGTCCCTCCCAAGCCATTAGAAGTGATCACCACAATCCACACTAAGACGAGGCAGGTACCGTCACAATGCTACAGTATGGCAAATATGGACAATTTCATGCACCATGCAGGGTGGATTTTCTGTTCATGATAAATGGCTGTATGCGGTTGCATCGATGGGGATCCACACTATGACGGTTGGGCCAATTAGTGTTGGCTTGGGCATCACAACTGATTGGACAAACTTGGACAACAAAAGTTCCTGTATGCTCGTTTGCTCTCCAGTCAGAGTCGGTTATTCACATTTAGATTATTTTAAAACAGTTTCACGACAGGAATCGAGAAAATCCACATTACAGGTGTGAGCAGAAGTAAGACATGATAATAAAACAAGACTTAAAGTCTACGGTCATGCTCTCTTGGGACCATGAAAATCTGTCTCTCATGGCAGTCAATGCGGTAGTTGTTGAGATATTTTAATCTGGATCAGATGCATTGTCATTCGAACAGCCACTCCAGTAATAGGGCTAAAAAAAAGTCTGAATACTGCGTGCGGTCTGTCATAAATGAGTAGATTATTTTGTAATCCAGCCCATCCTTTCAGACTCGATCTGACAAAATTCCGTAATTCCATGATCTCAATGTTATAGTTTCGCCGTTCCAAACTGACAGAAATGTTAAGTATCATCAACACAGTAAGACTTGTAAGCGGTAGGAACTGTATTTCCAACTGCAGCTTTTAAACACCCATATCGGCACAGTAATTAACAATATCCTGGCTACTGTGATTGGAGAGAGACAGACCCTGAGAAGCATGAATGACTGCTGAATAACAATTGAATTAGTGAGTGTACTGACCAAGAACACAACCAACAACCCTTGGGCAAAATCTTAATTCATCAACCAGATGTATGCCTTTGTTTGCTCCTTGGGTTATGCAGAGGCTTGCGCCATCCCATTGGCCGACTGAGGACGGTCCTGGAAGGAGGCTATAAAGCTGCCATTTTGGCAGGATGGATGGGGATCGGTCACCAGTCTGGTAGAGGTGGCCCACCCGAGGCCTGCGAGTAATTACAGTAAATTGATGGTAGATGGTTTCTGTGTCAAAGGACAAGGAAAGAACAAGCATGGAATCATAAAAATATTAAATCCCACGCTCACAAACTTGGAACAAAAAGTAAGAAAATGAAATGCAAGGTTCAGTGTCATGTGACACAGGTACAAGCTCACTTCCAAACCAGTTGGACATTGATCAACAAGGTGCTGTCAAGTGGTTTGGACACAAGCCAATCACCACAAGATCTTGCCATCAACCTGGAGAGTCTCTGTCTCATAGGATTTATCATCTCTCGGCTTTCTTTAGCTCATCTTGTGTATTTTGTGTCATCTATAGTTTCATTCATCCATCCACTATCTTCCTCTTATCCGGGGCTGGGTTCTGGGGCAGCAGGTTTAGCACGGTATTCCAGACGTCCCACTCCGCAGCAATGATTTCCAGCTCTTCCTGGGGAACCCTGAGGTCTCTTAACCAGTTGGATGTGCCCGGAAAAACCTCCAAAGGGAGATGTCCAGGAGGCATCCTGTTTAAATGTCCAAACCACCTCAGCTGGCCCTTTTTGACACGATTGGGCAGCAGCTCTACTCCGCCCTCCCTCCGGATCTCAGCGCTCCTCACCTTATCTCTAAGGCTGAGCTCAGCCACACTACAAACGAAGCTCATTTTGGCTGCTTGTACCCGCGATCTCATTCTTTCGGTCACTACCTAAAGCTCATGACCACTGGTGAGGGTCGGAACCTAGATGGACTGGTAAATCAAGAGCTTTGCCTTCTGGCTCAGCTCCTTCTTCACTATACGTTACAGTACTTGCTTGTGACTTAAATGTAAAAATGACCAAGGATCTTATTCAGACATGATGCCGTTAAATTAACACAGGGTTATCCAAACCTTTTTTGATTGTGGGCCATATACAGAAAAATAAAGGGAGTAACGGGTCACACAATAGCAAATGCACAATTTTCAACCAGTTACAGTGCCAGAAAATCAATGTTTCTCAACCTGAAAACCACATGTGCCATAAAAATTGTATTTCCAATCAAAATGATGACGCAACACTTCTAAATAGACATTACAGTTGTTTATTGGTGTACATAGAAAAAGCAGACAGAAATAGTAAAATACTGGTTTCTGTGAGAAGAGGTGAAGACCGGGAAATAGGATGTGCAGCGTACGTACAATATTCTACGTACAATATTATTAACAATTCACCGTGGGCCGTAGTTTTGCCATTTGGGGATTAACGTATAGGGGTACACGTCTGAAAAAGGGATTTAGTTACTCACCCTGGAAGAGGTGAAGTGAGAATTTATGCTCTGCGTGTGGATGAAATTATATCCCAGTGCAGTGGCTCACTTCTGTAAACTTATCCTCTGGGTTATTGATCTAGAAGACAAAATCCCTCACTTGATCGGGTTTGCATAAAAATCAGACTGCAGTAATGACAAGAGAAAATATAATCACACATAAATGCTTTGAAATATAATTAAAATCGTCTGCAACGACAGTCAGAAAAGCCTCCAACTCTGCTTTCCCAATGGATTTTTCAGAAAAATCATTGAGCAGCGAACTGCCTTATCTCTGGTGTCACATTTTCATGTTTACCCACTGCATATTAACCTCTAGCGGTATCAGTCCAAACTGTGGCGGTGACCTGTGTGACCCGGTGGTCCTTTGTGGGTCAGAACAGAACAGGCCCGAGCCCCAGAGCCTCAGCCAGACGGATCAATGACAAGCGCAGGCCATCATTGACCAGGGGACGAAGATAGCATCACCACTCAACAAGGAGCAGCTACACATGTTATTTGTGTAAAGGCTGGAAATAAGATAGCATCCATGTCCAACACCACACATGTCTTCATAATGCTTAAATGCACAGCGAATAGGACATTTAGTGACCTAATTGATGACAAGATGTGTGCAGGGAGGTTTGTAAAGTTTTTTTCAATCAATATGACTCAATGGCTGCGAAAACCTCCTTTCTCACCTCCCAACAAAACCTCCTCGCCCTCACCTACATCTCCTCAAATTTCCTCAAAAGAGCAGGCCGTCTTTAAAAGCAAATCCATTTATGCACCACAAAAGAGTTGTGTAGTGTAAACAGCACAAAGCAGGCAGAACTTAAATATGGTGGAGTGATGGTTGAGGTGATGGATGATCAAATAAATCTGCCCTCTATTTATTTGCACCTAATCTTGTATCCAGAATGTAGAAATTATTCTGCATTTGTACATTATTTCAAGTCAAATCGTTTCTTTAAATATGCTGTATTCCTGCAACTGACACGTGATCCTTTTGGTATGAAGAACAATAATCCTTGTTCTCATGTCTACAGACTGACAGCTTGGCTTTGTTATTAAATGCTTGCATTTGATTTACATGTGCAGAGGCGTGTTCTCTTTTTATTGGATTTTTGGTTTTCTTGCAACTTTTGTCACACTTTGTTCATGTCGTGCCAGGTGATCATCTTTGGTGACACTTGTTTGTTCATATTCTTCATATTTGTTTACGATCTGTCTGTTTACAATCCAATTTTTCAAATTGTAATATTGCTTTTGGTCTATTGTACACATCATCTATTGCATGTTTCCTCTGTTGCTCTTCCTGAAACATACCTGTTCTTTGGGGGGGAGTTGTTCCAAAGGTCAAAGGGCAAAGGTCTTGAGGCAAATTTGTGATTTGTGACATTGGGCTATTTTAACGTAACTTCATACCAGTACATTTGCTAGTTTGAGTTTCCAAATCTTGTAGCATTTACTTTCCAAAGTCTGACACTGGACTGTATTACATCTTTAGAAGATTATCAGTTATCAAGTTTTTTTAAAAAAAAATTTTTTAATATTTTTATTGTTTCATGTTTTTAATTCATATTTAATTTTTGTGGTGAGGTATGAGAATGAAATAAAAACCATAGATGCTGTAGAAAAGTACACTGGAATGTTTAAAGGTGTAATATACAACACTAAAAGAAAACACTACTTAGTGTATTTCTGAAGGATGGTTATAATACAATGTATTTGGGTCCTTTTTAATTTGGTGGTCATTTTGGATATTCTTGACATCAAGATAAAGAAAGTTGGAATGGATCTTTCTTGCAAAAATGTATATATATCTAGTACAAAAATCACCAACTGCCGAGAGCAAAAGATGAAAGTAAGAGTGTGAAATGTACAGAACAGTGTAAGCAACACATTTTGTGCCGTATTCTTACACATAAGACATGTTGATGGGTGGTTTTCTAAAAACTGCCGTGATGTTTGAGAGCTTGATAAATGTGGTTGTAAGACTCACTCTAGCCTTTCATTTTACTGCAGCGCGAGCTTCACTGAAGAGCGTTCGGGAGCTGTGAAGAACCAAAGAGTAGGAGTGAGAATATAAAGACAGAGCTGTGGGAGAGCAGAAAGCATGAGGGGATTGTGATGAAGAGCATTAGGAATAAAAGAGAGGTGCTAGGAAGAAAAGAAAAAGGGAAGGCTAAAGAGGAAAATGAGGACAGTGGTGTGTTTTGTGTGAGTGAAAGGGAAATCAGGGGAGAAAGAAGTCCGCGAGGAGGAGAGAGCAGCAGAGGGAGGGAGAGATGATGATTTGTGGCTCTCTCCAGTGTGCTAGCGTTACAGGAATGGCCCTCCAGGGCAGCATGAAAAGCCTCTTGATTGTTAGGAGTGGTAACTGGAGCCCCCAGCTCCTTGCCCCGATAGATTTATTTACATTTCAGCGCCTGGACTCCACTCAGAGAAAAAAAAATGATACGAGGCAGCTGGGGCATCAATATTTTGTAGTAGTGATGATCCCACTTGCAGCCCCCAGCTCTTTTGTTTCATGACGATGACTTAATGCTGCTGGTGATGCTGCATGTTGCACCGGTCAGCCATTGGCTACCATGGACACAATTGGTTTCCTGGTGTGTCCATCGTCTGCATCTGTAATATACAACAATGCCTCTCGAGAAATGTTTTAATGTCTGAGAGTCTTGAGTTGTTGTTTTTTTTGTCAGCAATTAACTTTAACTAACACTTAATCAATTGCTATTTAATGAACATGATTGCATCATCACATCTGATTGACCACACAGCACTTTTCTCAGCCGTTGGACCACTATGATTTCTTTCAAGTCTTTCCAAATGGTAAGGCTGTCACTTTTTAAAATTTTAAAAGGCTTGAAGACATTTGTGCAGGACCCCTGGTGTGCCAAACATTAGACCAAATATTCAATCTAAAATTATAAATGACCCTCAGGGTTTTAATAGCTGCCAATATGTAATTGCCACAAATCAGCCAGTGAATGCCACGCTTCCTCTCAGCCTTTAGACTGCATCTCTGTATCCTGTTGACTTTATTTTTTGTTCATCCTGAGAAAATTCCCCAACAAAACATGTTTAGTATCATCTGCATGATTTATTTATTTTTTGTCGATATTTAATACAACGTAACTAGCTCTCATCGTTGCTTAGTCACGTGGACGCATCTAGTACCACGAAAAAGGGCTTTCCATTGGCACTGTTTTCGTGATGAGCGACAGAAAAAATATATATAAATTCACAAAAGGAGGAGCGGTGAGTCTTAAATGGGAAGAGATCAATTCTCACTCTCATATTTTCCAGTCGGCCAGGAGAAGCGGTCCAACATCTCAAACCTCAGGGCTCCTGTCTGCACAGAGGTTAGCGGCGGGCATCGACCGAGCTCTCACAGTGAGAGAAAAGCCCGGAAAGTGATGACATGAAAAATACATGTGAGCCTGTTTCTGGGAAAAAAAACTGAAAAAAAGATTAAGCGTCTGCAGCTCACTAAGATCTGCCAACATATGGTAAAGTGTTTACATTCTCATCAGCCACTGCTGGACTTTAGTGCTAATGTGCAAAAGTCACACTAGATAGTGAACATGGTAATTGTTTTTTTAACAAAATGTTCGCAAAACTATAAAGACAAATTGAAATCGGTAGGATTCATCCTCTGGGAGCAATGAATGGCAAAATTTTATAACAATCCATCTAATAGAGATTTCTGTATAGACCAAAGTGGTGGAGCGACCAACAGTGACATCTGTAGAGCTAAAGATACATTGAAACTTTGTTTTAAAATGTTATTCAGTTTATTTTTTAATTGTAAAGATGTAATTGTCGCAGGTTTAAAATCAACAGCAGATAAAAGCAGTTTCTATACTTAAACTAAAGCATAAAAATGGGGACTGTCACCTTAAAATGCTGAAAATGAGGGAAACATAGTAACTTGGCTTCTATGGAAAGGAAATATACTGTTTAGAGAAAACTATTTAAAAGGTGGCATACTCAGAAAATAATGGAAAATAATTTTCCTTGAGGAGCAGAACGGAAAGTAAAAGGCACAAGTCCAGACTGAACAGAGACATCCTGCTGAATTATGAGACCAAACCACTACCTGCTTACCAATTGTTTGTCAATAAGAGCAGCTACTAAAGCCAACATAATGACTCTGATTGTTATGAGTTTATTTCTAATGGTACACGACGATCACATTCATTTTTGGGAAAGGGTAAACAAATAATCAGAGTGGTTTTAGAGTAGAAGTCAAAGTACTGTCAGACTTTCTGGAATAACGTCTTTGGTGAAACCACTCGGTGCATATATGTTCAGAGGTAGTACATTTACTCAAGTGCAGTGCTTGAGTCCAATTTTGAAATACTTGTACTTTACTGGAGTATGTCCATTTAATGCTTCACCACATTTTAGAGGGAGTTTTGTACTTTTTACTCTACATGTACAGTATAACTATACATGCTAAATGTGACTTTACCGATAAACATTATACACACGAACTGATTTTTGTGTATAATGTTGAATTGTTATACATTAAACTGCTCAAAAACGTAAAACAGTTGTTCAAATTATTTTCACCAGCGCCAGCTACATCATTGACATACTGCTCAGACATTACTGTAATAATAATCCAATACATCATCCTGACAAGAGCCACTCTGCTGTATATTGAGTACATTTAGTTTATAGTACTTTTGTACTTGAGAAAGATTTTGATTGCAGAACTTTTACTTTTTAATGAAATGTTTTAACTTTTAGGTTTTTAAAGGATCTGAGTACTTCATCCACTGTTCATGCAACGACGCTTTGTCCCGTCCCTCGGCGTCGAATACCGAAGGCACCCTTTGGTGTCGGTATGAAATGCACCGGACGGAGTGTGATGGCGTGGTATAAAGACTACTGGGGAGGGAGGGGGTGAGGGGGGGGAGAGGCGGGTCAAACAAACACTTTCAATCAGGAGACGGTGTTCATGTCCTAAAGTATTGCGTTATATTAAAATTACGATTTTTTTTTTTCTTGCGTGTCTTTTGTACTTATGTTGAGTTGTTTACATGGTCAGCAAAAAGGATCGAGGTCATGTCCATTTATGGTGACGGGCCAAATGACCGCCCCACTGAACCCACACCCTCTCCCTACCCCCTCACTACCCACTTCCACTCCTCTTGTGGATTCACGTGGAGGGTCCGCCATATTTAATGCTCCAACCGCGAGTCTTCATTTGTGTTCATGCTGGAACACGCTCCGTACAAGGGATATCGTTTGACTACACATGCAAACATTCACTAGTAACCTGCTGAATATTTAATACTGTGATACAGACGTTGACATAAAGGTAACATTGTATTTAGGATCAAATTTACTCTGTGTTCATTCAATGTAAAGGGTTGTTCACATGGGATCCTTTTCTTTTTTTCTTTTTTTTTCTCCTCAAGCTTTTCTTTTATCTTCTTGCTGTAAAATATTGCTTCATCAGCTTGTGTCTTGTACTGAGAGTGATTACCCAAAAGGAGGACAACCAGAAAGGAGCAGTAGCTCGGGACAGCCAGCCGATATCCACAGGCAGACGGCCCTCAGTCTTAAGTGGAAGAGCAGCAGCCTCTCTTCCATTTAGGATAGTGGGCTATTTAGCCTGACAGCCATTAAATATGAATTAAAAACCACACAGGCCTCTTTGCCTTCGAAAATGTCATTACATATCTTTATGGCGGCCGATTGTTGAATAAGCAGTTTGCAGGGCTCCCCTGGGGGCAAGGCTGGGAGTGGAGTGGAGGGAGGGAGGGAGGGAGGGAGGGAGGAAGAAACCGGGGTGGTCAGATGAGTGCTGGAGTGGAGAGATGGCAGGATGGGATAGGGGGACAGATGGATGAAGGAGCGAGGAGGAATGAGAGGATGAGTGGAGGGAAGGCAGAACGAAAAAAACAGAGGGGGAGGGAGGGAGGAGGGTGCGGGGGGGGGGGGGGTTGTTGTGAGGCACGGAGGTTGGAGAGAGCAGTGGAGGAATAACGAACAGGCCGGTCTGCTGTAACGGATGAGGCCTAATAGCAGCTGAAATGGAATCTACATTACAGGTCCTAACTGAGTGCAGTACTTCAGGGGCCGGGCCCCCGAAAGGAGCAAATAATAGCACTGGCTTGAAGTGGTGCTTCAGTTTCTCTCCAGCAGATGAGGGAGATGTGTAAGGGGGTGGGGGGGATGAGATTGAAGGGGAAGGGGAGTACTTCAGAGAGATACTGGCCTTCTTAGTATTTTCAGGGTTGTTAAAAATGTCTCAAAAGGTCAGCATGTGACTGGCGACTCATTTTATTGCCATTGTGTCCGTGGCGTGGCCGAGGCAGCCCAAAACCGCCAGGCTGTAATTATCCAAGCTGCACCTCCGAATTCTATTTAGTGTATTGTTAGAGAAATAAAGATATCACCCTTGGTTTTGTTTCATTCCCGAATGCACCTTTTGTTGCATTTCATTTCACTGAAATGTATTTAAAACTTAAACTTTATTACATTTGTCATACATACATGCAATTTGGCCTCTGCATTTAACCCATCCTTAACATTTTTTAGGAGCTGTGAAGCGCCCGGGGAGCAACTGGGGGTCCAGTGTCTTGCTCAAGGACACTTCAACATGCGAACTATGGGGAGACCAGGGGTCGAACCGGCTACCTCACGGTTACAGGACGACCACTCTGCCCATACTAACAATAGACATTTAATAAGGTTATTTTCACTGATGGGCTCAAGTTTATCCTACAGAATAATGCTTCAGGTTGTCAGGAGGGTCACTGAATGAGAGAGGGAGAGGGAAAAAGCCATTATGCGTTTATGCGTTTTTTTACATGTTACATTATTATTTTCATTCAGTCAAACACCTCCTGGCAAAGTGCACTTCTCTGATTGGGCTGCTACAAAAGTACAGTGGCAGATGTCATCCCCAGAGGATGCTTTTTTTTTTTCCTATAATTTTGGTTTGATTGTTTTTTCAGAAATATGCCCCGCATTAATCAGAGCATTTATATTATTTCGCCAAAATACTTTTTTTTCTTCTTTTTTTAATAAAAGAAAATAACGATTTAAAAAAAAGGGGTATGACAAAATGTTGTTTTTGCTTTATAATTTGAGTGATTACAGAGTCAAAAAGTGACGTCAATTCTTATCAAAATCTTTAGGGTGATAGGAAAAAAGACACCATGTAAAAAATAAAAACGTGAGCCTGTCTGAGCTTAGAATGTATGGACATGAAGCGGTGACAGTGTTTACAAAGTTGGTTCATTAGCCAGTTGATTGGCTGGACGTTTGGTGACACGTGGCTACAGATTGATGGAGGGATGGACGAAGAAATGAACTGACAGATGGAGTTGCAGGCAGGCTGCCAGACGTGAGCAGCCACCGATTGTTGTTCTATTGACCATCTGATTGGTCAATACATTGCTCCGTCTGAAACATTATCTACCGCTATCAGGTTGTCCCAAGCCGTCTAGAAAAACAAAAAAAGGCCCCACAACGTATGTATCCAATACAAGCATGAGGCAACAGCTTACATAGTCGATACATGCACGTAGCTTTTCACATGGCCAGGACTGGGTCTATTTTATTTTTTGCTAGTTTCTTACTAAAAAAACAAAAATGAATTCACTCCTATTCAGTCCAATTCCTCCTTATGTTCCAAACATCAACTGCAATATTTCGGTCGAGCGTCTACACACAGAGGTGCACAGCTTCACTTACACTCTCCTTTTCCTGCATCGCTCCATTTTGTGAGTGTGTGTGTGTGTGTGTGTGTGTATGTGTGTTTTCACTCCTGTCAGTCCACTTAAGGGCCTTTGGTTTCAGAGGAGGCCATTGTATTTCCTCCATCGCCTAGCAACCATCACCAAGGCCGGCACTCCATTGTTGCGGAGGCTGAGCACCTGAATTGCCTGCTGCCTGTTTCTACTTTTCAAAATTGTACTGTAATTTTACAAAGTGGTGTTTCAGCATTAGAGAGGGAGAGAGATGGCCGTGCTCCAAATTGGAGGGCTATGAAAATTGGAGGAAGCTTCATTTGTAGGGTTCACATCAGCGCACATTTGCAAAAGCAACACAACAGCTGAGAGGTGGAGACATTCGGAGCATATTGTGCATTCAGCAAAATAAAAACAAACACTGAGCAATTCTTATAGTGTAGCGTTTTCTGACCTATACTGTGCGTGTGACATTGACAAGAACTGAAATGGAGATAAAGAGATGCCTGTAAGGCTTTTTGTGAGTAGATGTGTGTTTATGGCTTCATAGTTTGTTGAAATGCACTTTATAGGAGAAACTGATAGAGATAAAGATCCACAAAGACAGGCGGACAAAGAATGAAGAGAGAGAAAGAGAGAGAGAGAGAGAGAGAGAGAGAGAGAGAGAGAGAGAGAGAAAAGGAGAAAATGGGAAAAAAATATGAACAGAGCAACATGTAGTGGGCGGGACCTGACTGCTGAAAAGGTTTGTGGGCTAGATTTTTCTCAGTGACGTCACTTTTACACAGTTTCCTTGAATAGCACCTGTGTGCATGGGGGCTGTCTGTCCGTCAGTTCTGAGTAAAAACATAACCCATGCCAGCAAAAACATATCTATCAGTGTTCTCCACTGGCCATTGGAGACAGACTGTGTCCTCTTTTCTTTTTTTCCTCCCTCAGAGGCCAACATCGACTCTGTCTTTAACCGCTGGGTGTTTGAGATTGGCCCCCTAAGCCCCTCTATCTTCTCAACCCCAAAGCATTTTAGCATATTTTCCTTTTTTTTCTCCTTTTCTTTTAAAACATCCTTTTTGTGAATTCAAATTTTTTTTGATAAAGACTCCGCTTTCTCTTTGTGTAGTTAAAATAGCTTCTTTTTTTTGTGCGCCTGCAATTGACGCCCTTGTGGATGACCCCAGGTGCCTAATTCCGAAATGGTAAGTGCCAACAATTTTACCTTCAGATTAATCGTGTGTCTCTCATTATTATATTGTATATCTTTTATTGTTTTGACCGAGACGTACTGAGAATTTCTGCCTGCTGATCCAAAGACATATTTTCCAATAATTCTTGTCTGTCAGTGTCACCTGCTTTCTCTCATTGATTTTCAGTTGTGCTACCCGGTCCATTCCGTCTCCGCGTCCCTGCATTTAACATCAAACTGCACATAAGATCCGGAAAAATCTGGTTCTTCGTAATCATTCTAATGAAAAGCATTTACAATACACACATTTTGATTTAAAAACGCACACCAACCCGCGTTTATCTAGAAGCATGCACACCTTGGACTGACACACACACCACATGACTGTACTGTAGTAATGTGTGCGCGCACACACACACACACACACACACACACTTGCAGATCAGGTTCCATTGTGTTTGTGCGGTACACACACAGAGGGTTGTCTAGTGTCTGGTGAGATGGCAGCACTGTTGGCCGACATCCTATCAAGTTTCAGTAAATACTCTCGTCACCTTCTGCATTTATGGTTCAGATTTACACTCAGGAGGAATCGGTTTCACACTTAAATTCTACAAAAATCATAAATGCAGAGCTCTGAATGCAGAAATAAGTTACTTTTCCTTCAGGCAGCGACAGAAAAGATTAATGAAAAGATCTAATTTTCTTTTATTCTGTTACAAGAAAAAGAATACGGGTTTTTTATCTGATAGAACTGGAGAATAAGACACTCATGAATAAAGACAGTAGAAAGATAATCCTACTGACAACAGCTATTTCCTATACACTTAATATGTTGTATGTGATTTTATGAAATAAGTGATAATTCAGATATTTAAGGTGACACATTGGTGTAACTCCTAAAATGAAAGTCTTTTCTGATCTATATGAAGTATCTAATGTGATTTGTTCACCATGGTAATATGTGGTCCATCACTGTATAATGTGTCCATCACTCCATCACTATATAATGTGTCCAAGATGTTACCATCACTGTAATATGTGTTCACCCGTTTTATATTGTATGTGTCCATCACAATTATATGTCCATCACTTTAATACATGTCCAACACTGTGATACTTTTCCATATGTGTACACCCTGGTAATATGTGTCCACCCTGGTAATATGTGTCCACCATGGTAATATGTGTGCACCATGGTAATATGTGTCCACCATGGTAATATGTGTGCACCACTGTGATATGTGTCCACCATGGTAATATGTGTCCACCATGGTAATATGTGTCCACCCTGGTAATATGTGTGCACCATGGTAATATGTGTCCACCCTGGTAATATGTGTCCACCATGGTAATATGTGTGCACCCTGGTAATATGTGTGCACCACTGTGATATGTGTCCACCCTGGTAATATGTGTGTCCACCCTGGTAATATGTGTGTCCACCATGGTAATATGTGTGTCCACCATGGTAATATATGTGTCCACCATGGTAATATGTGTGTCCACCATGGTAATATGTGTGTCCACCCTGGTAATTTGTGTGTCCACCATGGTAATATGTGTGTCCACCATGGTAATATGTGTGTCCACCATGGTAATATGTGTGTCCACCATGGTAATATGTGTCCACCACTGTGATATGTGTCCAGCTTGAGCATTAACAAAATGGCAAAGTGCCAGTGAGAAACTGACTGTCTTCGCTCTAAAGCTCACATCAGAGGTCCAAAACGCTCTTATTAATGTCAATTTAGTAATCCCTATTGACAACATACAGACTTTACCTGGAGCCTGTAGACCTTATGGCCAATGTTGAATTGAATATCTTTATTACAGAGACAAACACTTGGCTGAATGAGTATATAGCAGAGCTTTAGAATTCTGAAGTGCAAGGCACATTAACATGCTCACAGCATCCTTTCTCGACACCATTCAACTACTTTACTGCTGCAGCGTCGCTGACTGACAACTGAATCAAACTGACATTGAACTGATTAACAGTGACGTCGGTACATAAAAACACAGCACAGCACAGGGGCTGAACGACGGCTTTTGTTGTCACCGGCTGCACCGAGGCTTGGATCACACCGATTGGCCAGGCAGTTGACCCTGACTCCAGGCTTCAAGCCTCTCCATCCCTCCGCCTCGTCCTTCCTCCAGAACACACTGAACCCTCCGCAGGTTCACACAAACCTGTTGGTTCCATGTTTCAAGGTAGAGAAACTGCATGGTTTTGCTGGTGCAGCACAAATAAGTGCAAATCTATATTTTTATGAAGACAATGTAGAGGCAAGAGGGAACACAAATATTCAACACCAAGCAAATAAAGATGCAAGATTATGACTTTATCATTCTTGTTTTCAAATGGGGAAAACTGGTAGATGAAGTAGTCGCCCAGAGATAAGTGCGGTAATTGAAACAGAACAACATCTATAAGTGTTTTTTGTTCGTGCATTAGTTTGAGCACTTTTACAGATGGTTTCTTGACAGGCGGCCAACCGATTCATTTAATCTCTACAAGCACAAGGAGAAGGCCGCTCAGGACTGCCAGTTCTTCTGTGACAGAAAGGCCCCCGGCCTTCAACCGAGACGTTTTGCGAGTGCTGAGGAAAGTTTGGTTTGAAGGAGAGCCGCGGAGGTTTTGTCTAAAGCTCCTTCAGCCCTCCCTCCCTCACTACAGGATCGTACTTTAGCTCAAGGAGGCCACCTTGAGTACGACGCGTAGCTTGGCAACAGAACGGGAAAGGAGTGCGTAGTGACAGATTAACACGAGAGAGAATAATACTGTTTAAGTACTATGCAGTAATTATTGAATTTGGCTTGAAATAAAAGGCTTTCCAAGTTTTTAATTTACAGGGGAAAATGTATTTGATAAAAAATGCTCGGGTAAGGCTGAGGTCAATCTCATGGCCTTCGCTGTCTGGATGAGTGAGTCCATGGCAGCATGGAAGACTAGTGATTTTGTTGTTTTGTTGTGGAACTGACAACAAGTCATTGTCTCCCTCACTGCTTTGAGACACAAGCTTAAACTCATTTGACTCTGAGCACTTCCCTTCGGGTAGTTGCATCATGAAGCATCACCTGCTCCAGTTTGCTTCCAAGAATAATGTGCAGTAATTAGACCCTGAAGTCTTACTATTGTGTACAATAGAGTGAACTGGGTCAAATCTTGATTTATCTCCGTCAAGAAGTCTCACGATTTTGAGTGAAAACCCTGCTAAAAATGACACAAATAATTTTTTATCTTTTAATTATATTTAAATGTACTTCACCATAGAAATAATGGCCCAGATAGGATTGATAGAAATGTATGTTTCTTTATAGCATGTGAATACTGAATAATTGGATTATTCTTAACTGTGTTATAAAAATCATTGCAGATCTTTAATGTTGCATGTGTTTTACGTATTTCCAATTAATCGTTTCATTTTCAATTAAATCGGCTCTCGTCTGCAGGGGTTGTGGTGAGTCTTTTTTCTGTCCCTTCTGTGTGGATGAAATGGCAGCAGACAGAAAGACGTTGGATTTGACAAGTAAGACACACAATTTTTTTGTGAAGTAACTTGTCGAAACAAATTTGCCTTGCATAAGGCCGTCAGAATGTTGAACACAGTTAGAACTGTGCTTCAAATAGAAATATGACTCTCCTTTTATTATTCTTCAAGGAAAACGCTCATGCTGAGGTTTGTTGGGAATGCTTGCGTGAACCGAAAGTTGATAAAAATGGTATTTGAGGTATTTCCGAGATATTGATTGACTTTGCTTTAGCTGTGTTCAATTGGTAGATTCAATTTACAAATGCATCAGTTGTTAATCTGCTTATTTATTTGTTGGAGATGATTTTTTTTCACCTAATTTTAAAGGTAAAAAATTGACTTTTACACAGTTTGTTCTGGTTATCATTCTGATTGTATATTAGGGTAATTATTGGCCTAAAGTCAATACATCCATCAATTTGGGTTGATCTCATCTTATCTTCACTGTAAGCTGGACTCCAACCTTTTTGACAGCCTACTTCAGAATATTGAACCATGGATGATGGAAAACACCATTGACCCAAAGGTCAGAGGTAAAATTGATATCGACTTCCACTTCAATGAGTACCTCATCAGATTTTGCTCCAATATATTTCATTTCAACTTGAGTACTTGCCCTTTGACTTTTCCTAAATGAATCTCTGTACTCGGAATGCAAATCAAGTATTTGCTCATATAAGTCAAAATAAAGAATACGTCAGCCCAAAATAATGACTTTCGAACACCTTTTATTGACGACGTTCAAACATCACATGTCAGATGGCTTAAAGACTGAGAGGAGTACGGCAGAACAACACCAGGGAAGGGGCATTCTTTACTGGGGGGGCAGCAGGGCCTTGGTCTGGTCCGTCACCTCCTGGAAGATCTGCTGGATCTTGTCGGTCAGAGGCTGGACCTGGACGTGGAAGTTGTCGGTCAGAGGCTTGACCTGAGTGTTGAAGTTTTCAATTATGGGCGCGAGTTGCTCCTCAATGTTGCTGATATAGGGCTTCATCTGCTCCTGCAGTTTTTCGGCCTCGGCCACGATCTTCTCAACCAGAGGCTGGATCTGGGTCCTGCTTTCGTTCGCGTAAGACCTGTGGGAGGAACAGGAAGCAACATTCTTCCGTCGATCACTGCTGCTGACTCTGCCTTGTATTTATTTGTTGTTGTTTATTTGAATAAAGAAAAAATAACTAAAACTGCCTTAAAATGTGTTAGTGTGACTCTGCTGGAAAATCTTTTAAGAATCATGATGTATAACTGTTTTGGTTTTATGTCACAATGTGAGTTAATCTAAAAAACAACCCATTTACTATCCAAAGAGGTGGTAAGCCTTTAGCCTCATGTTTTACATGTATTTTACCATCATAAATATGACTTTTTCATTTTGACAATTGAGAGAAAAGTGACATGTTTGTTTTTCGAGCCAGAATTTCTCAATTGCATGAGGCTTTCTACATGTTCAAATTAAAATAAATACACTTGTAATGTGAGTTTTGGTGTATAAATTAAATTGAAAAAAAGTTGATTAGCCCTTCTGGAACTTCCATATGACATTTGACCATATTGTTTTAGGCCATACATTCAGGTTAACACTTAATCCTGACCATTTACATTCTTAGTTTATGCTTGAAGCATTTCACTGAGCTCCCTATCCAATCAGTCGCTCACACAGAGGGGAACAGGGATTTTAAATTTCTAGATCCCCACAATTACAAGCACAGCAAAGTCAAAGTTGCTGCCTCCCGACAAGAGATAGAACAACATAACTTTATCCATGAGACAGTCGAGAAACATTGAAGGCAGTGCAGTGAGTTGTTGTTGGATTTAAAGAAGTTTAGTTAATACTTACGTGGCAGTGTTGACCAGCTCCAGAGCCTTGATCTTCTCCACCATGTCGTGGATTCCACTGGTGATGCTGGCCTTCATGTCAGTGACCAGCTTGTGGTACACTTTCAAATCAACCTCGGCGTCACGCTTCACCAGTGTCCCGGCTTCAGTGCCTGTGAACACACATTTACTCTTCTTTATCCCCTAAATATGATTCAAACTAAATATGATTCAAACTTGAAGCAGATATTCAGAAGTAATTTTATGTATTTCATAGTCTATGCCTGATCTTACAAATACATTACGTTTATCAAATACTGTTTTTTTTTCTTTTTTTTTTTTTTAAATCGGGGATTATATGTCTTACCATGGGCAACAGCCAGCACAACGACAAGAGCGGCAAGGATTGAGAATTGCATGGCGGCAGATGAGCAAGAGCAAACTGGAGGAAAAAGTTAAGGGGTTATTCAGATGACACTGAAAGTTGCAGAGATTACAATAAAATGCTGGCAAACTGTAGTAAAGCAGTTACAAGCACAAACTTTTTTTTTTTTACATCAAATAACAAATTGAAGTAGACAAATGTGTTTTCCTCAAACATATGAATGATACTTTTCTGTCTGCAGCCACACACAGAGGATCAGAAACACCAAAGGAAAGCCAGCAGCCAGAGACCTACCTTAAATCCTGGGGTTCTCTGATTTAACTGTGCTTTCTGTCGGGGAGACGGAGGCTTTTATAGCTCCACAGGAGGAGTTCATCACGGCTAATCACAATTTAATCACCTCCAATGCAACAGTCTGGGCCTCGGCTGAACCTTGATGCATAATAGCTGCCACACGAAAGACACAAAGTCCACTCTGTGTGTGTGTGTGTGTGTGTGTGTGTGTGTGTGTGTGTGTGTGTGTGTGTGTGTGTGTGTGTGTGCGTGCGTGTGTGAGTGAGAGAGAGAGAGAGAGAGAGAGATTTATTGTTGTTTGCTGGATTGGACTTCGTTTCTTCACTTTATTTCGCAGTACATTTATGTACTTGTATTTATTTGAGTATTTCAGTTTTATGCTACTTTATACTTAGAAATTAGTGAAAGTGACAGCTGGAGTTACTGGTTACTTTGAAGATCAAGGTTTTACATAACAAAACAGATGATCAACTTGAAATATGATGTGTTATTATTGTGCTAAATTAAACCCAATAACATATAAAGTAATAAAAATTAGGTTTTCTTCAACCAGCTACAGCTAAAAATTCTGCGTACACAATAAAGCTTCAGCAATACCAATCCAGTAATTAAATCCTGATCCTTGAGTACATTTTGCTGCTTATTGTAAAATTTGGAAAGCAGGACTTTAACTTGTCGCAAAGTATTTTTTTCCCTTGAGATATTTCCACTTTTACTTGATTAAAAGATCTGACACTTCTTCCGCAGCTGCACAGGTATTAATACTTTCAGTTACTGACATATCAAAGATATATCAAAATACATGTTACATTTTTCACTCATGTTTTTTCACTTTTGTGTGTGAGTGCTTTGCTTTTTTAATAACATACATTATGCATTGTGTCATTTAAGGCTTGTTTTGTGTATGCACCCTGTTGGCAGGGGTTCATCCATACATTGTTATCTCCTGAACAGAGGTTGAGTAGATGGGACAGAGTTACTCAGTTGTGCTGACTGAGCCTTGGACACCTCATCCGATCAGCACTCGCCCCATACTGGATGTAAAGATCTGCAGCAGTGCGAGGAGCTCCTGATAACTTCGTCACAGAAGCTACAGCAGGAGACGCGGCGGTTTCCCATGTGCATCATCACCGACACTTCATTTCATGTGTATTTCATTTGCAATTATTTTAGCATTTAAAAGATACTGTGTTCCGTTCCTCTCTTTTGTGTTGTTACATCTGTAGACAAGAGTGTGTGTCTGCCATGTCACAATGACAACCTATACCCATTTGTTTTTGCACCTTTTGAAAGAACACTGTCCATAGATAGATAGATAGATAGATAGATAAATACTTTATTAATTCCGCAAGGGTCATTTTTTTCGTAACAGCTGCATTTTTACATAAGAATTTTTTTTACATAAGAAAAGAACAATATATGCAAAATAGAATAGAATAAGAAGAAGAAAATAAGAAAAAATGCACAATATATACAACAAATACCATGTTGGAACGTCGGGTTACAATAAAGTATTAACAAAGACATTTTCATTACTTTTGCAGATTTCACAAGCACATTGTGTTAGCAAAACTTGTTTTGTTTGTATTACTGCTGTGCAGTCACTTTTAGTGCTCCGTGTGCCAGCTTGGATTCTTTCTTTCAAAGCCTAACGAACAGTTTGCAACATTTTACCATTTACCGGGCTGTGAATGAAGGTTTATTGTCAATGTTGGTGTTTTCATCAGGACAATATCTGGAGGGGAAAGCAGGGGAAAGGATTGACGGGGTTGTCATTTGTCTGTCCATTTATTCTCATGAGGTGACGGTCCTGTTCTCCTGTTAGCTGTGCTTCTCATAGTCCTTTGGACAATGGGGAAATGCTTTAGTCTATTAAAGAAACAAAACAGTAACACCACAACAACCTTTTTACGATCACAAGGCTTCAGTCAATTAAAATGTACTAACAAGACCTTCAAAAAACTACACAGCATTTTCAGCATTTTAACAACAATAAAAAGAAAAGAAAAGAAAAAAATCTTTTTTTCTTTCTATTTTATCTAGGAATCACAGAAAACTATTTGGAAAGCAAAAAGCATATTTGAACAATTAGAGAATAAAGCAATCAAATAAATAATGTGTCATCTGATTCATTTGAATTCTAAAAAGACATTTGTACTAGTGTAATCAGATGGTAGGCAACTATTCATAGGTGCAACAACTAACTACAAGAGGTGAAGTTAATTTCAAACAAAATGCACTAACAATTCCAACAATTGTCACAAAAAAAACTCCAAATGACAGTAACATGACAGAACATTAGAGCTGAAGAGCTCAACGTTCAATAAAGAGAAATGCCTTCCTCCAGGCGCTGATATTGTCACATAACACAGACGAGGCTGAGACCAGGTGACAACACCTCGAATGCACGTTACTGGGATCCTAACCCCAGTACTTCTAAGAAAACTTTAAAATTGATTTCAAAACGCCGTGCCATCACACGGACTTTGGAAAAGAAATGAATAGTCAAACAACCAATGCTATGTGTTATTTATAACAAGTGGTGAAACTTCAAGGGGAATGGTTAACCTCTCCAACACGCTCTAGTCACGAAGAAAACACAACCTTAATGTAAAGACAATCCAGTAATTACATATTAAAAGATCTGATACTTCTTCCGCAACTGCACAGGTATTAATACTTTTAATATTTTAATGTACATGCACCCATACAGTTCCTGATGGGTGCATGTGTCCGATCGTGGGTCACTGGGCTGTATGGCTGCCTTTTCAGCCAGAAGGGGATGTGGACACTTTCCTGCTGGCATGCTAGTTCAACATCCATAAGATTAAAGTTCAGGTCAGCTATTATCTGTCCTCAGCATGCATTATTGTGCTGACTTTAGACCAGTAACAGTAGGGTTTGGGGCTATCGGGACACACGTCTAAATAAATTACTTGAGATAGTGTATCGAACTGCAGACTTATAAGAAAGAAATTATTTTACATGGCTATGTTTGGTGTTGGATTATCTTCGACTAATGTGTCAATCTTGTTGAATTTAAGTGAACCCTGCACCACATGACATACTTTACATACCTCTGGGTCTCCTGTGCTCAAGAGAGCTTTTGATTATATAGTGGCTTTCGATTGCCATGGCAACAGGGCTAGCAGAGCAGCCCACATGGTCCTTTTCACCTTATATAGGCGCCAAGGATTCCTCTGGCAAAGCTTTAAGATGAAGTCGCTTTGACATTGGCCACGAGACGGCAACATTGTGAGCTCAGTCTTTTGAATTTGAGAAGGGGAAAGTGTGCCCTTTCACATTGTGTTTAAACTGAAATGTTCCCACTTAAATGTGACTTGAAGTAGATGTTTTCTCTTTGCGGCCGAGGCCACCGGCATTACTGTCTTTCAGAGGCAGAAGAAAGCTCAGTTTGGAGCGAAGTAAAAAGTTTTAACTAGAAAATCAGTTGGGAACATGTTATTTTTTTGGCCGGTTTTCTAGTTAAAATATTTTACTTCGCTCTAAATTGAGCCTTCTTCAGCCTCTGAAATCATAAATGTGCTATTTTCATCCATTCTAAAAATGCAGTATATGCATATTTCAAAACTAAATTGGAATTGCATAGATTGAGGATGACAGGAAAGCTGAGGCTCTCGTTGGTGATGTTAGTCCCCACGGTGTCCATTTCATTGTCGCGAGAACTCACTTGACCTTATGAAATTACACTTTTTGACCTTTTGGATAATCACAGCTTCATGAAACTTTACAATCACAAACCAGAGCCCTACGGCTTTCAGAGGATGTGTGGCTTTCCCAGATGTATTAAAAATACAGGGGGTTTGTTAGCAATCAACAAAAAAATGCAATTATTTCACAAATCTCCAGATGTCAAAAGTCCTCGATACTAAATCAAAACATGGAATTTTTCTTCTCCGGTCTTGGTGACTTAATGTGGTATTTCAAGGGGATTTCTCATAATTTTGATCAATACTCAAGTGGTCAAAAATGTTTTAATCTTGCATCAGCATACCAGTCCATAACAGAGGCCTTCCACAGAGTCGGTTTTGATTCGACATGCATGTCTTTCACTACGCATTTCCAGCACACCCTCACCCCATTTAAAATTATTTGTCAATCTCCATTGCACCCAACTCACCACCAGATGGGGATCAAATGACATGACCTCTCTTATCCCGAGTGTCCACCACATGCAGCCTCAGTCCGCGTGGGTGCATGAGCGCCCTCTTCTGGGCATCAACAAGAAATGCCAAAATAAAGGCAATATTTTGGTTTGGCATGGGTTTTTTGGAGGAAGTATTCAGGTAATTTACCGAAGTAAAAGTAGGCTTATAATACCACTGTAAAAAAATGCTGTTACAGGCAAAAGTTGCACAGAAAATATTACTTATGTAATGGTATGTCAGTAGGCTGTGACCTACCAGCATTTGGGAAGGTACTTAAATTACTTAATCGTAAAGTAAAGGTACTCATTGCAGACAAATTTACTGTGATATACTGTTATATATCATAGCATTAGATTATTAACACTCATGCGTAATGTAAAAGCAGATTTTACCAGTTGTAGTTGGTTGAGGTGGAGCTAATATTTAACTATTTTGTATAGGACTTTATTGACTGATGATTATTTTTACTATAGATTAATCTGCTGAATATTTTACTGCTAAAATTGACTCAAATGACTCAAATGACTTATCAAACCTGCGGTCTATTGTCAGTCTTTGGTTTGTACAGATGTGACATTGATGAAGATAGATATGATGTCTGAGTGACATGCCTATCTCTAGACAGGTGTCACCACCCAGATCCTGCAAAACAAAGAACAATACCTCCACATAATAATACATTTTATATTATTCGATTAATTTGTTTTCATATATATATATTGTGAATTTTTGCATTTAATATTGCTTTACTTGAATGTATAAATGTTTGCTTTACTTTTATGTATAAATGCTTCTGTAGTGAAACAATTTCCCCTTGCGGGATTAATAATAATAAAGTATCTATCTATCTATCTATCTATCTATCTATCTATCTATCTATATATAGATCTACAGAGAGAGAGAGAGAGAGAGAGAGAGAGAGATAGAGAGTGAAAGAGAAAGAGAGAGAGAGAGAGAGAGAGAGAGAGAGAGAGAGAGAGATCTATAGATAGATCTATATATATATATATACTGTATAATATATCTATAGATATATAGATATCTATAGATATCGCTATATATATATATATATATATCGTTATATATAGAGAGAGCGAGAGAGAGAGAGAGAGCGAGAGAGAAAGAGAGAGAGAGAGATCTAATGGAGTGGATATGTATGCCTTATTAGATGGTGAAATCAAATTATTTAAAAAAAAAATGTAAGTAAGTTAATGTCCAAGTTTAAAAAAATAACTAATATTCACTTTATCCAAGGCTGGCCACATTTCATACCAGCTGGTGGCGGTAATGCACAAATTCTCCAAGCGCCAATAAACCTCAAAGAAGAATAAGAAGAAGACGTAACCTGGCAACATCCGCCGACCCATTGGCTCCTTCTTTTTTTTTTTAGCGTACGTACGTTGCGTCGCGTCGTCCAGCAGCCGCGTACACACACACACACGACACAATACGGGCATCATGGCGGACGTGTTGGATCTTCACGAAGCGGGAGGCGAGGATTTTCCTATGGATGAGGATGGTGATGGTAATACTAATACTTAACCCCACGGGTAGCAAATGCTCCACGACTCCGGCGTTCAAACGGCGTGTAAATGTTCGTGGTTTCCATTAAAATGGCCGCGACTGTGAACGCCGAGTGCGTGGTAGCAGGCCTGAGAAATGCTAGCAAGCTAATGCTAAGCTAACAACGCACCGGAGCTTCATTCAAAGCTCTTTATGTAAGGTGTGTAAGGTGTGGTTGTTTCAAACCATTTAGGTCCCTTTTAAAAAACAAGTTACTTTGAATGTAATTCACTTTTATTAAGGCCCTAGTTTACACACGTGAAGCTATAACGTAGCATGTTGTTAGCCGCTGTTAGCACGCTAGTTCAGGCTCTAGCTAACGGCTAGCTAACGTTAAAAAGCACTCATAATAGATCCACTAGTTAAGATAACACTGTTTTAGTGATACCCAGCCACAGTTTAGTCTAGTAGAAGTAATAACGTGAGAATGTTATGAAACTTGCAAAGTGTGTAACGTTCACGCTAGTAGTGTGCCTCGATTTTAAACTGAGTCAACTGTTCTTCCACAGAGAGCATCCACAAGTTGAAGGAGAAAGCCAAGAAGAGGAAAGGACGAGGCTTTGGCTCAGGTGAGTTACCACTGTTTTTGGTGTAAGGTTTTTATTGTCATGTAATCTCCTCCTGCAGCTTTTAATAATAACGTTTTTTTTTTGTTTGTAATGCTAGTCAGCAGTGTTTGATGTTCTGTGTTGCTGTTTCCAGAGGAAGGAGCTAGGTCCAGAATCAAAGAGGACTATGATACTGTGGAGCAGGATGGGGACGAGCCAGGCCCTCAGAGATGTAAGTGTTGTATTTTAATTCAGTCTAAATTTAAGCAAGTAGAAGTTAAGATTCACATTAGTCAACCTGAAGTGCCTCTGCGATAAACAATTTCTATCTTCTCTTTTGTTTATACATTTAGGTTACGCTAACCTACAACACATCACACAACTTAATGTTGGCACCTGTTTTTTAAAACAACCAGCTAGGTTTTTTTTTTTATGTCCTCTGTACAATAAGAACATATTTTTTTTTAATTTGTCTCAAAATTTGCAACTGTTCCTGCAGGTAGCTGGAAATTACATTTGCTGTTGCTCAATTTATTTTTATGGAAGATAACCCGTTAAAGATTTTGTATCCTATAAAAACAAGCAATGAAAAACATGTATATAAAAAGAGCAGCTTGATAAACTAGTTTTTAAAATCTTTGAAACTTTTGAGCATTTTTTTTAAAATCCAGACAGAATAAATTTTGATTATTCTCAAAATAGCATTTGGAAAGAGTGCAGCTTAGCTCTGCAATTCAAATTTAATGTCGACACATAAGAGTCACAAACTGGAGCCGAGTAGGCTTTATATCGCTTAGAGCAGTGTCTATTTGTACATTTTGCATGGAATGAGAGTTTTAGTAATCACAACTTCACTTGTCATTAGTTTACCTAGTTAAAAATGCTACTTGATTTATCATTTGACCCCTGATGCCTTTTCTTGTCTTTGTCTTGTTGCAGCTGTGGAGGGCTGGATCCTGTTTGTGACAGGTGTACATGAAGAGGCCACAGAGGAAGACATCCATGACAAGTTTTCAGAGTTCGGAGAAATCAAGAACCTGCATCTCAACCTTGACCGCAGAACGGGCTACCTCAAGGTGAGACAGATACCCATGCAGCATTGTTATGAATAAGATGACTCTGTACTTCATTCAACCTGATAGTTAATATAATTGAAGATGTTTTAATTAAGTTTTGGTAGCTGGTTTTGCACAGACCCTCTTCCTATCAGGTAAATTATCTAAGAGAGATTATCTAATCATGTTTTTGCATCTAGCTTTAAAATTGGTGAAGAAGAAAGAAACTACTGATTCTAGTCTTCTAATAAAAGATAGTTTGGAGCACAAAGACGAGCGCCCTGCAACTGTTTGCACAACTAACCAATGCACGCCAAGCATTGTACGACAAGCTCAAAGCCTTAACGGAATGCCGTCCAATGAGCCGAATGCTTTTGGCTGAAACACTCCGATAACCTTGGTGACCCCCAAGTACGTCAGTTCACACCTGTCGTCATTAGAATGCGTCTCGAGTGACCACTTGTTATCGGATCTCACTTCCTCGCTCCATATCCAAAGAGACACAGACGTCATTTCTGTTGGCTAAGACCCAACAGTAGAGATGAAACCAGCTGATGTTCAGCTGATCAGCCATCACCGGTGGCTGGCAGATGAGTCTCATGTTTGCACTTCGTTCCCACACACACACGTTGTCTGCGTGGTAACACTTCAGAGTGACAAAAAAAGACATAAAGCTCGCAATTTGTAGCACCTGCAAATCTAAAATTAGCTGTGAAGGAACAACCTCAAAAAACATTTGGACCAAAAACGTAATAATACATTTGATTATTACATTGTCTTGAACAACATTCATGCATGATGTGCAGAATATTCGCAGTGACCGGCTTTTCTGCCGTCAGCGATAGATACTGATTCATAAAAAGTTTTGTATATATAAATAAATGCATAATACATTATACATAGTTGATGATCCATAATGGGTCTACATACACAGTATAGAATAATAGTTTATCTGATTCTTAATGTATGAACATACAATTGAGTTTTCCATCAAAGAGAAGTTACAGAAATGTTTTATGTTGTCAATTATAGTTCTAAAAAAGAAAATCGGAATCGGCACATGTTAAGAAATCGTAATTGTCCAAGAAAATTGGTCCATCTCCAAATGCGTTGTTTTAAACCGGCGGGATGCATCTAAAGCAATTTCCTTCTCTAGACTGCCGAAAAATACATTAAGACAAGACAGAGTGGGTCTACTCATTGGTGTGTTCCAGGCAAAGCAAAATGCTTGACGCACTCGTAATGTCTGTTTGGGCTTTTTCTAAATAATTTGTGGTCAACGCTAGAGAACCAACTGGAGATGAGAAAAAGTAGAGTTGCGCCTCTGATGGAGTAGTTTCCTCTTATGTGCTTGTTTGGGGGGCATTAGCATTTACACTACAAAAGATACGGGGTCAAATGCGTCCAGACCACCTCGGTACGTGGTTTGAGTGATCGGATCATCTTAGACGGATTTTAAAACAAAGTCTAAACAGTTTTCATCTTTCCTGACTGAGGCCTCCTTTGAAAAGCAGATAATTGCTTTATCTATACAAGTAAACCATGTTGTCACTGCTCTTTGCTACGCCATTAGCACGCAATGATCGTATTTTAACTATAAGTCTCATTTTAGCCCAGGGTAAAACTGGAAAAGATACTGACACAAGACCAAATTGAAGTTATCAGAGATTTTGTTCCAAATGCATCTGTTTTTTTTTTGCTGTTCAATGTACAGTGCTCTTCAACTTTCCTCCAAGCCACAAGGTGGCAGCATTGCTTTAAATATGAAATAAGAACAAAATAATTTCAGTGGAGTATAGAGAATGTCCATCACAGGCTGTTTGAAGATAATCTTTTAAATGCTTTAGAGACACAACATGTATAGTGGTAGCTGGGCTTTAGTGCCAAGTTTAAAATGTTTCTCCACTTGTTTCAGCAGGGCCCTTTTGATAATCCGCCTGAAGAGTATCGGATTGAGCCCTGTTTTGTGCTGTGTTGTAAATTTGAATTGTAAAATGCTTCCAAATCCTCAAGCAGAGATGCCATGAATGTCCAATAACTCACATGCTGTCCTGATGACTGTTTCCAGGGATATGCACTGGTGGAGTATGAGACCTACAAAGAGGCCCAGGCAGCCATGGAAGGGCTCAATGCTCAGGACATGATGGGTCAGCCTATCAGTGTTGACTGGGGATTTGTCAGAGGGCCCCCTAAGAACAAGAGGAGGTGAGGGTGGTGTTTGTGTTTGGCTACGTAACTTCCCGGTAAAGGGAGTATTGTCGTAATTTTACATGTTGCACTGTTTTTGATAAATACTGCTAATTTTGGTACAATTTCAACAAGTTAGAGTATATTGCCCAGCCCATGGTGTTTGCAGAGTTGAAAATATAGCTGTTTAAGCTATCGAGATAAAAGTGATGTGTTATCTAAATTATTTATTGATGTAATGTGTGCTTTTATTTCTTTTTTAATGGAATACACCACTTAATATGATTTTTCATTAACGGACTTTTTTTTTTTTCTTTCACAGAACTGGCGGGCGGAGACGCAGCAGAAGCCCGGACAGGAGGCGGCGTTGAGTAAAGCAGTTGTCATTGGCTTGAGGGGGTGTCTGTCACTTTGTCAGACAGTTTATAATCCTCCCGTCTTCTCACAAGAAACACATTTTTTGGTACAATATTTTTTAGTTGTATGCCATCTATTTGTGCAATTTAAAACACTTGGAATATGGAAAGATGAATAACAAGAAGCAATTGGCCTGACGGCAGGATTTTCTGTTTATTGTAAATTGCTTATGCTGCTTCAAAGTGCAACAGAAGGATGTCCATTCACCTCTCTTCAGTGCAACTGTGATTTACTTTCAACACCAACTCGTACATTGTGCATGTTTATGGTTGCCCTAAAATATGTTTTTTCGGTTTTCTCAATGTTACGTGCATTTTTGTTTCGTTTTTATTTTATAATACTTGGAGGAAATTAAACTTTTTAAAAAGGTACTTGTGTGCACTGTTGTGTTTTTATTTAGCCGTGCTAATGACGTAGACTATACATCATCCTAGATGACCTCACCCGGGCGATGGTGCCGCCCCAGCTATTTTGTCATCTCCAAAGCACCTGTCACTCTGGGCTCTGGGTGCCACACTCATAGGCTACTGGGACAAAACCCCTTGCCCTTTATTTTTTCCGCAGCCAATTGGCAAGCGGATGCTTTGCACTCTGCCCTTCTCATTTGGTGTTTACTCTATTGGGGAACATCAGTCATAGACCCCATGGCTGTCCATTGGTTCTCAACGACGTCAATGAAATCGACTCCTCCCTCTGATTGGCTGGCTCTTCTTCGGAGGGGGAGGGGGGCGGGCTCAACGCTTCAGTTGACGTTGTTGTTGTAAGTGGTGGAGAAATTACTTTGTCGGCGGTGGTCCTGTTTTGGGGATTTAACGCGTAGTTCCACTGATGAAGATGCTAAAAAGTTGAGAATTGTTTGCCCTGGAATCGTGTGCGGCGTCCACAAGCTGGTGCTCGCCGGGAAACTAAGTGGGACGATGACAAAGACGTCTGCGAGGCCGTTGAAGGTGAGCGGTGGAGGGACTCTAACGTTAGCTGCCGCTAGCTGCTGATTAGCCAGCCTCGTAGTAGCCACTTGCTAGCCAAACGCTACGGTTCGGGCTACTTACTGAAACAATAATAAACACTTCTTTGCAATGAGGATTCATGCATACGTACGGCAGTTTCACAAAAAAAGGGAGGGAGGAGGAAGGGGGGGTCAAAACGACTGATGGGTGAAATTAAAGTTACTACGGTGAGTGTAAACCGTGCACGAGCCCCACGCGTTTTGAACGCCTCAAATGCGTTTATGTAAGCATGTGTATTGTTCTTTGATATGTTTGTGTGTCAATGAATAGTCGGAGCCTTAAATGGCCCGCTCGGATTCAACACTTAGGACACACCAGCACCGGTAGCGTCAATGTGCATCTGTTATATCGACATACTCAGAAGTGGCTGCTGAACATAACATTAGCTTTCTTTTTTTTTTTTTTAAGCTGTCAACTCGCGTTGTGGCTGCGTGCAGGTGAACCATTGCGTTTTCTAAAGTTGTACTGCATGCGTGAGATCGGTTCTACGTTGAAGCTTTCATCTGTTACGTTTCTCCTGAAGAATTCACTTAAATTGTCTCAAGCTAGCTTTTCTAAAAAAAAGCTGGCAGTCACGATTCAGCTCACCCGACCCGTGGGCTTCATTTTTAAGGATGCGCGTGTGTGTGAGACGTGACGTTCACGTGCAGCTTTAGTTTAGGTGGGGAATTGTAGCGTAAACTCCCCTTTTCACCAGCTGGTAATTCATAACTTCTAACCCAAAAAAGACTGGTTTCCAGAAGCTAACGTTAAGGGGCTAATAGAGTCAGCGGCGCGAGAGCGTTTCTCCCCAAAACCCTGCCTCCAGATATGTGTGACTAACTGGTTCACTCGGTTCAGAGCTCCGTGCTCCTTTTTGTGTCCTGGACTTGGGGTTATTTCTCCGTCCTTTCCCCCCAACAAACCCCGCGATGAGAGAGGGTTGCGTTACACTTTGCTCTGAATTATTCAGCTCTTGCATGTGTGGGCTCTTTTGTTTCCCGGGACAGACGGCCGACATGAAGAGTAGGACCTGGGGTACAAGTTGAGCCAACAGCGACTGTTTATGTTGCTTTAAAAAAAAAAAGAAGAAGAAGAAATCCGTGTCCTGATGGAAACACACGCACAATTGGTTGAATTATTATTATTATTTTTTTTTTTTTAAAGAAGCCAGGCGTTGTGTTGAAGGGGAAAATGAAATGCACCCACGTAAACTCATTCCTTTTCATCGGGCGACGTTTGAAATGCGACACACACACACACACACACACACACACACACACACACACACACACACACGAAACGATCGCCTGTCAGTGGCGAGGATGAACGTGAGTAAATATGGCTAGGTTTGTTTTTGTTTTGCTACTCTACCAATGCAGGTAATCAGCCATGCATTATTGTATAGTTATTTGTACACACTTCTGGGGGGGGGGGGGGGTCCACCACACACTATGGCTAGAAGATGAGAAAGACCCCACCCCCCATGCACCTTCTCTGTGAATGTGTGTGTGTGTGTGAGAGAGAGTGTGAGGTGGCCTTCATTATGCAAGTCCTCAACACTTGAAGGAGCACATTGATGCACACAGCACCACAGGGACAGACAGCACCCCGGGCAAGTGTTTTAAGTAGGGTTTAGCATCATTCCTCATGCAATTCATATTCGAAACTGGCAGGGTGTAAAAGGAAAAATATTACTGGTAAAAGTAAATTTATTTTTGTATCTACTTTGTAAGTAACGCGATGGAGAAGACGGGACCCGTTTTGTGAGTGCTTGAATGGCTCCATCCTCGGTCAGTGCACGACACAGCCAGCAGATAGATCCATTCACAACCTGCAACCCGGCATCACATAACTAGGCGGCATCTTTTTAAAAAGGCATTTGTTGCACTTTGGTTGTCTAAAAAATAAACAACTTTTAAATGTTGTCAATCCAAATGAAAATGTGTGGCTCGCAATTTGCAGCGTATCATACAGAGATCTCCAACACTATTCAAATAAGCATTTCAATAGCAGCTTGAACATGACACAGATGAGAGGGGTGGTGAGAATGGTAAAATGTTTTCACTCATCTTTAATGTAGGTTCTTGTAATGCCCGTGGAGAACGGTTTATCTGAGAGCCGATGTCTTAAAGTGGCAAAATTGCTCGAACCGGTGGCAATAGGATTATTGACACACCGTTTTGATGTGACTCAGCAAAGTTATATGATTACAGAACGGAGGGTAGAACAACAATGAGCAAGTCTGAGAGAGTTTATAGCTTCACAAATTAGGCAGTTGGTTAAACTTGGTAAACATGTTTCATCTGGAGTGTTACTTCTCTCTGAGGTTTTGTGTTTCTTTCTCTCTCTTTCTCTCTCTCTCTCTCTCTCTCTCTCTCTCTCTCTCTCTCTCTCTCTCTCTCATATATCCCTAATATCTTTAACTTGGATCTTGTTAACTGTTAATGTGCTGGCCGGCTGTGACTGCCTTTGTGTGTGTGTGTGTGTGTGTGTGTGTGTGTATATAGTGTTTCACAGGGGAGACTATGCTGCTTCAGCAGCGCGGAGGGCATGACAATTTAAATTAGTCTCTCGCCGGTCTCCCCCAAACAGCTGCTCACTAAAGTGTGTATGTGTGGGGCGGGCGTGCGCCAGAGATCCAGTGTCGGTTTTTCAGAGCCGGGCCCGTTTGGCCATGGCGGGGTATTCCCGTGGGATCTCTCAAACACGGTCAGATTAATAAGTAAGTAGACGAGTGCTTCTTCGGGTTAGTAGGACAAACGCACACGACTTTTGTTTGAAGTCAACATGTTCCACTCGGTTTTGCAGCGCTGCTCGCTCTCTCCGCTCAGAACAGGCAACAACGCGGTCCTCGGCTCCTACTTCTTTTAGAACACTGAGCTTCTGGCATCCTTGTCAAGACGAGGAAACGGTTGGAAAAAAGACCGGGACGGTGATACGAAAGGGGAAACTACCTCCAGTCCCCGCAGTGCCACAGGGATCAATAGGTGGCTTGTCTCCGAGAGGCCTCTGTGTCCAGACAGCGACTCGTTAAAAAACAAAAAAAACAAAAAACTCTTTGGAGCCCAACCCTCCCCAGCATGGCTGGTTGCCTGCCAGTCTTGTGACACAGCAACCAGCCAGTGCCCAGGGCGGTTTCTGTCAGGGCGGAGAGACCCTGAACCGAGGCATCTACCTGTGGCGCCTGCAGCTGCTTGACTTTGAACGACGTGTTGCGGGACAGTGCGCCCACGCCGAATGCTTTGGGATTACATGTGTGCTAGATAACTCACGCAGTTATTGTTATCGTAGACGTGACTGTAAAGTAGGAAGGAGCGGTTATATGAGAGAAGGTGTAGCCTTGTGGCACCGACTCAGCAGCCATAATCCCATATAGCGTGAGACGCCACTCCCACGAGAGATGCTGTGGTAACGCGAGCTCGCTGTATCGGTTACTTTCTACTCTTCACCTTTTTCCTCCTCCACATGCAGTGCAGGGTGGGGAACGGATGTTTGGTGGTCCTACTCACCACCTGCGTAAAAAAAACCTCACAGTTTTATCGGTCCTGTGGGAAATTTCAGCGCACACACACACATACGGCTGTTTGAATACATCAATATTTCCTTTTAAAAAGGGCTCACATTTTAAAGTGAATGACTTACCGTAACGAACGGGGCCGCAAAGGTTTAGCGTTTTGACGTTTCATGCCAGCGAGCAGTATTTTTCATAGTCTGTTGTGTTTGTCACACGCCTGCTTGTGACTGCTGCCGCCTTTCCCCAGTGTCATTTGTCAGCTTTGCTGTACACCGTCACAATATATGAAGACTCGCTCTCTCGTGTTAGATTAAAGTTGTGCCGTTCTCGATCAGTGCACCTGCGGTAGGGTGATGAATAATATCCTGATGTTGCAGGCTAGTTCAGAGAGAACAATGTTTTTGATGATGTGATCAAATCCTGAACAATATAAAGTATTTCCTTCAATAATGGTATTATAAGTTTGTTGCATCGCTCCCTCTTTCCATCATCTGCTTTCCACGTTGCTTACATGTTGCTGTGGTCTGTTGTAGACCTGACTCTCACATCCAAGCCCCTTTCACACTTTCTGAGTCACTATCTTAGCAGCAATGTTACTTTTGCTTTTAGTAATGCTTTCTGCTCCGTTATGTAGTTATAGAGTAAATCAACAATATCCCCGACGTCATGATATTAAACATTGTTATCACGTAAAAACAAAACCGAAATGATCATGAATGATATGGGGCCTCAGTTAGTTTGTGACATGTTGCTTTATTTATTTAATTTGTGTGTCAATGTGCTGTCCTGTGCGAAACCTCTCTGAATTGAGTCCTACTTAATATGACTTTGTAATAAAGTTAATCAAGTAGGTATTTTAGTCAGGAGACCATAGAAAACAACGGATAGCTGGTGGTGGATTTGAAAACCAACCGAGGCTCCACAGGAGGGTTAGATTGGCTTTTACTGCTACCTGTCAAAGGGTCGGGCGATGAAGCCCCCAGCCGTTGCCAAAGTATGTCAACATTTGTTTTGCGGCCTTTTGGCCCATAGCAGGTGAATTGTGAGATTTGTAGTTTCCTGTGCAGACGGGAAGCAATCAGTCCCGCCCGCCCTGCCCCGTTGATCCAGGACAGCGGGAGTAATCCCACACACACAGCCCTGATGAGGAGCCTGTCACCCACGGTGACGTCACGCGGGGAGTGACGTGAAGTCGCCCTGCTGCGTACAGGGCCTGGCCTGCAGCACGTGGGGATTCACATGAGCATTAGTGCTCCCGCCTGCAGAGGCTGGTGCCTGTTTAGCCACTGGCTTAAGATCTAGCTTGGTTGGCTTCACATTCAGGCTGATGTAGCAGGGGGGGCGGGCGGGAGGGGGCAGATCTTGAACATTTGAATCAGTGTCGAGATGCAAGCCGTAGCTCCATTTTGTGTCTAATATTGAGGCTTCTTTTCCCAGGCTACAGTCTCTCTTACAGGCGTCTCATTTGGTTTTGCAGAAGTGGAGCAAATGAAAGTTAATTCTAAAACGGCACAGCCGAAGGTTCTTAGGTTGATGTCTAGGAAATGTCTCGTATTCCTCAAGGGTTAATATGCAAATTAAAGCAGCAGTGGTCTGGCCTGCCTTCTAAATGTTAATTATGTAATACTTTGTTCATTTGCTCATTGTTTGTACACTAAGCAAAAAGGATATTTTGGCATCATTGCCAACCCGGAGACATTTGTTGCCAGCATATAGTTTAATCTATGAATATACCCAAGAACAATGTGAGAGGTCATTTCTCCACTCTAGATCGTATGTGTCTTTCTATTTTATAAAGCTGGCCTGCCCAACATTGACAAACTGCTAGGATTCTTTTATTTCTTTGTGTTTTTTATTTTTAATTGCTTAGCAGCTGGATTCTCGCGAGAATGGCAGGATTACATATCAATCGCAAATCCATCTTGTCAGGCATCAAGTAATGCATATACGTATACGTCCTGGAGGCCATTGACCAGACCAATGAGCGCTCTGCGAGGAGCCGCTGTGGGCGGGGTTTAAGTGTTTGTGACGGCTCCTGGAGAGGTTGCATAGATGCTGCATCAGCGTCGGTCACATCGGAACTGGAGAGTGTTTCCTCATTGAAGTAAGCAGAAAACGGCACTGCAGACTTTTATCTCAATGTTAAAGATGTTTTTTTTTCGCTCTTCTTCCGACTGGCTCGTCAAGAGTTTGATTGACAGATGGTTCATCCAATCACCTGCCAAGTATTTTTTTTATTTTTTTTGAAAGTGCCTGCCCTTTCCCAAACAGTTTCCAATGACTCCTTCTCAGATGGTTCTGTGTAACAAACCATCTGGCGAGTCAGGTTGATAAATTGCATTCCTACATTTTTGAATTCTTAGGTTAAGGATAAGATACGGATGCTTGTCTGTGCAAAAAAAGAGAAAGAGACTTTTGGTTATAGAACTTGCAGTTGTTTTCCCTTCATCATAAATCACGCTGTAGATGGTTCTAACTTGACTACCTGGCTTCAAGGTGACACTATACATTTTTACACCTGCCCTTGTGGGAGTCCTTGAGTATTAGCATTATTAACCCATTTTGATTCGTTTAATCATCTTAGTTCTTACTGCTCAGTCATATCACACATTCTTTTAGTTCAAGGTTGAATCCCCCCCCCCCCACCCTTTGTTAATAAATAGGCGTGCAGTGCTCCGATGGATGCGGAGGCTTGTGTTTCTTCACAAAGGCTAGAAATCGATAAAGAGGCCGCCAGGGCTGGATGAGGACTTCTCACCCACGGAGTCTGGAGTTTAGTTTGGCAGCCTTCTGGAATACTGAAACCGACACATAATGTTCACCGAGCGAAGCAATTTACCCATCTACCTCTCTGCGAACAGGATGCTCTTTGCAGCAGCCACACTTTAACATCTTGTTTCGTGTTTTATTTTTGAGCGCGCCTCTGAAACGGCAATGCGTTCACAACAGATTAGCTTCCACTTCCCTCCACTCATTTCGACGACCTAATACTTTCTTTTAATTTTCTGCTGTTTCGAGGCCTCCGCCGCACCGACACTGTATGTAATGTTGTCTCCGAGTGGAATGTGGGAATGCCACTTATAGTCCCCTATAGCCCTCTCCACAGCAGCCCGCCTCATGCGGCTGTTAATTAGTGCTCCTTGAGTGGTGATTACTCGGCCTGACTGCAGTGACATGCCCCGGGCACACACTCGGAACGTCTGAGGCCAGCTTTAATAGACTTCCTCATAAACCACCACAACAGACAGACAGAAAGGAAGGGAATAAAGCTCGGGCTTACAGCAAGATATAGATCAAATTCTGATCACAGTGACTGTCACGATATTTGCTCTGCGTATTCAAAATGACATTGTAACTCGCTAAACTCAAGTCCGGCAACTACTCCGGTGTTTTACGAGAATAGATTTGGAGAAACTTTCAATGTTGTCAGTCATTTCTTTTTAAACGTGTGAACTGAGCTATCTTTGGGGAAATTCTAAAGAAAATACATATATTATTAAAGCTTTCTTCAGACTGAATCATTGGGACTAAATCACAAGCTGCTCAATGAGACACTTCCTGTTCTTCCTGTTTTTCGAGGAAAATGTGTGTGTTTAGTTATTTAACACAAAGTTTAAACCAGATGTGTCCAGATGGGGAAGTAGACCTCTCACGGTGAGATAAAGTTTGGTCCTAAAATCCAATTTCACAACACTTTTTTTTCTTCTTTTTTTTTTTCTTCTCTCTGCTAAAATTAGTTTGTCTTCCAAGGCGTTGGCATGCTGTGCAGCATTTCAGTGAACTCGGGGAACTAAGTGAACCCTCTGCTGCACCATGAGGTCAGCTCTCAGACACTTTGATAAACACTTGTGCTCAGAAGCTAATACCGCTGCCCATTTCTTCTGGCTGGTCTTCTTACTTTGCTCCAGTGAACATAAGTCCACTGAAGGGGACCACTATGAAGCACTCTTAACGTCTCCCACGGATTAGGTTTTTGTCTGAAGCCATGTCCCATTTCCTGATCCAAAGTCACCTGATAAGCGAAAGATTTTACGTCATCTGGAACCCCACGAGCACATCCTGTCTCCTGTAAACGGGTGCCCGCCCTAACGCTATTTGCTGTATGCTGTGTTCAGAACATGGCGGCCTCATTATCATTATCTTTTTGTCAATAAAAATCCGGCCTGAACTGGGCGTGGACTTGGGTGTCATGCTTTGAGAAAGCACAGGATGCCACCGATACATGATTGTCTTTGGTTCAGGCATTAGGCGTTCACCGGGGCGTTTCTTTTTTTTTTTTTTTTTTTTTTTTTTATTAAATCTGACCGTGCTCAAATGATGGTTGTTTATGAGCCCTGCACAGTGCAGTGTTTCTATCTTTAAACTGTGATTATGAGCGGATTATTTTTAGACCATCTCAAACAGGAGCTTGCTCTAATTCTAGCAACTCGGAGATTAGGTGGTTATTCTCTGCATGCGTTTGTTTCTGCAGTTGTGCTCACACAGTCGTCATTTCTCTGGTTTAGATGTGAGGTGAGCCACTCGGAGCTAGCAGTCGAGGGCCTAATGGGCATTGAGGGGCTTTGTCCTTATGAACAATAAAGATGTAAAATTGTATACCGGTTTATCGAAATTTCTCCGATACAGCCCCAGATGCCGGCTCGAGTATCAGCGAGTAAGCGAGCCTTTTCACAGCGATATACAATAAATGTAAGAGAGGGAATTATGACCTGTGTAACTTTTTGTTTTGTTTTGATTGCATTGGTATCTGGTGAAACAGTAATAATATAGCCAAATCACTATGAATCTTTTTTCTTTCTTATTCCTTGTGTTGCATGTTCAGATCAGATTAATTTGATTCAGTCACAAAGTTCAGAGCTACTGCAACCTGAGGTCAACATATTTGGGCTCGAGACACTCCAAACAATAAAACCCAAGGTCAAATTCATGATCTGTAAGTAGATCTTGTTTACCTCTCCTTATTTTGCCTCGAGCTCTCTCGGAGAGAGAAAAGGCTGGTTGCTGAGTTCACATGGATCAGGTTTGGATGTTTCTGAGCCAGCGAGCGAGACCGGGAGGCCTCGACAGGGAAGTTAGACTTGGCAAATTTTTGTGTGATGACTGGACAGCTTTTGGACTGGACCGGCTCGAGTGGCATGGCCTCAGAGGGCAGGCATGGTGTGGAATCTCTGACATCAGCTGTGTGTGCATTCAGACTGGTGTTGTCTTACGCATTACACACACGCTAATGTCCCCAGCTGGTGGTGAAGCCTTCACGGGGCCGCAGGGTGCATGCTACATGTTTCCCACTGCAAAAAAAATGCTATCCATTATAGTAATAACAACATACCTGCTAAAGGACTCTACTGAAACAGGTTTTTGTTTCCTTATAGGGAGGCTGATCTCTTCCTACTTCCCACTTGTTTGTACGTTCCTGGTTCGCTTGAACACTTCTTACAGTGTAGGCTGAGGCTGAAGTGGTGAAAGATAATTAATGTCCTTATTTGGAAAGAAGATAACCGGTTCTTGCTGCAGCTGCATCGGGTTCTTTGCTCCATTAAAGACAAAAGCTTTCTTGGATTCACATGAAGAAGCATTTTATTTTTATTTTTTCTGCTAATGGACTTGAAACGGCCCACTAGTTCCTATAATTCACATGTCAACAGCGGCTCTGTGGATGTTCTGTTTTGCCTCAGTGGGTTGTATTGATTTTTCTCAAATGACCAGCTTCCTAGCATATTTCCCTTTTGTCCAGGGAAATGGTCACACTCCAATTTATTGTATTGATTTCCGAGATGTAAACCGGCAGCAGCGGAGAACGTCAGTCCCCTCCCTCGGGACTGATCAAGCACATCTGCTCAGCGCGGAGAATTAGTGAGGCAGCAGTTTGCAAACGGGAACAGGGAGCTAGCAGCATCTTTACGTTTTGTGTTCTTTGCTTTTTACCGAAAGGTGAAACCTTTTTGTGTTTTTTTTTTTTTTTTCTCTATGATTAACATATTAGTTAAAGGTGCCTAATAACAGAATTTACTTCGACATTGAGAAAAGAGGAAGAGCGGTGACTCGCTTTGCTACGCAAACCTCTCTCTCTCTCTCTCTGCGGCCGCCTTGTATAAGCCAGAGGGGTCTTTACAATGCAATGCTCATCATATGCTTTGGCATTATGCAAGCCCTTGGAAATGAATGTGCCCACGTCACACGGTTCTACGTGATGCATCCAGTTGCCCTTGAAGACGACTGATGTTGCAGAAAATGACAAAATTGGCCGAGATATCTCCTGCTTTTTCTTCACGGGCAAAGCAATTTTTCTATGCCATAAAATCTGTGGGGGTATTTGTCAGCACAACTACAACATTGTCAGTGAAGAAAGCGTTACGCAACCCTATAGAATTATATTACGCTAAACCAAGCAAGGATTTTGCATCGCTATGCTCTGGTGTGCATTTCTTTTTTTGTTGTCCAAGGCTGTAGGGTCCACTGTTTTATGTTTTATTTATTTTTTAAACCCATTTGCATTACATGTCATGAGGGACTGGCACAATACTATAGCAGAGACTAATTTAGCTTGGTGCGTGAACAGAGTTGCCTTTGTCTCAGTTCAGCTGAGAGAAACTTTGGAAGAACTGGGTACAGGGCTTGGTTTCCCCTCCACTCCTTCGCCAGGCAGCGATCGGCCTCCTGTCCAGCTGTAGCTCTCACTGTTATGTAATGAGTCAGCGTAGGCTCAGTCCGTAACCAGATTACAGCCCTCCGCAGATAAAGACAGCTGAAGGACAGCCATCTCACCACACCTTTGTTTTTCTTCCTCTTCTGGTTTTCTCAAGTAGTGAGATGTTCATTGTAATTGTTCACGGCGAACTGAGGCCCTGCCGTTGGAGCTTTGACTCACCGAGAAAGCGACCTAACAAGGAAGCGACCGCTGCGTTCACTCCCACAAGTTCTTATGCATGTGTCTGTGGTTTTAAAGAGACCAGACGCTACGCCTATCGCAGACATTTAGAGCACTTAGACTGCCAACTCGGATAACATTAGACCGATCGAGACTAATGTGCATCAATCATGTGGAGATTTGTGTCTCTCCAAATGCCCCTCCTTAGCTGTCAGGACAGCTCATCGGATACAGGATTTATTTTTATTTTTTAAGAGAGTTTAAAAATCGGATGGCGATAATATTGGCAGATAGTAATTATTTTAGCTGGAGCACATAACTTAACCTGAACAAATAATCTTGACATGGATCCGGTGGGTTTGCTTTTCAGTGAATTGTGAGAAAGGTGCACACTAAGCAGGACGTTTCATAGTTGGAAAGTCACCGTGTCAAGTGCTCTCTCGCTAACAAACTATGTAATGGAGACACTGTATGCTGAATGAACCTACTTTGCCACATCTGTACGGCAATTTGTAGTTCTTTATTTGGCGAACAAACGATACAATATATCTGTAATATCTGTCCACACATTGGTCTCGCTCTAGCTGTCAGTACTCATTGTTCTCGCAAAGGTTTTGCTTTCCACCTCGCCATCAATCCAGACCGGAGGCGCAGCACTGGGGCCACACTTATCACTCCTACTCCACCAGCCACACTGCCCTCCCCTGTTTGCTTACTTTGTGCCCTTTATCTCGTTACTCATGCGGGGCTGCGAGGGTGTGTTGCGATCACAGGAACGTTTTATTTGTGATTGAACTAAAATAGAGGGGACACATTTATAGCCGTGGTCATGCATCATGTCCGGACCATTAAAGGGAAACGGAGCAACTCAGTCGGCCTCATTTGGTAAAGATTTCTCACCGCAGGCTGTGCCGTTGGTAAAATAATTGTCCGGCTCTGGGTCATGTTTAAGTACCTTTTTTAAGGTGCAGCGTACTCCTCTTGTTCTTTGACCCCGGCTCTTGTCCTCTCTTCATTCCTAAAGCAAAGCTCATGTGTCACACAATGACTGTAACGCCAGTGAGCCAAACATGAAGTGGTGTGTCGTCCACTACAAACACGTGACAGTCCATGACCCCTGTTTCCCTCATTCACAGAGACCTGCTCTCAGGAAGGTTAGCTGACTAGTCATGTTCTGTAAAGGGCGTAACAGGTAATCCGCACGTATTAATAATGGTGTAACTCCATTGCCAAAATTCAATACGCAAGATTTGGAGTCTGCGGTTGTCGGTTTGTGCATCAGACAAAATCTCGCAACTTAACTGTTTTAGTTCGCTCTCTCTGCTCTCATAGTGGGGCCGACACAACGAGAGACTAGCTGGGGAACGTCATGGAGCATTCAGCGGCTAAACAGCCCGATAATTTCCCACGGGAGTTGGTGGGAATCCAAACGGAGTAAAAAGTGTGAATATTGGACATACGTTTATCTTGTGGACACAAGCGTGGCTCCAGATGAATGATAATGTTGCCCAGTAACTGTTGTCTAAAACGTTGGCTGTATCGACTTAAAAGCTGATGATAGGTTAATGGTGTGCAAACGACCCCAAGTGCCCCCCCCCCAAAAAAAAAAATCAGTTATCGTGTGTTTTAATTATGCACGTGAAGATCCAATTTTTGTAGCCAAACGAATTGCGGAGCAGATCTTTGAATTAGAAAATATTCACGCTGGTTCAGGATCCAATTTATCGGTTCATGTCATTGAAAGGTAGGTTACCACAGCGCCTCTTCAACAACGTAACAAAGCAATATATATAGTTCTTGGCGTAGTCATAGGTCATGCCGTATTAAGCGACCTTGCATGAGTAACCTACACAGTGACGCATGACGAAGCATTCATTGCACCACCACCTTTTCTGTGTGTGTGTGTGTGTTTGTGCGTGTGTGTGTGTGCGTGTGCGTGGGTGTGCGTGTGTGTGTGTGTGTTATACATTGTATTGGCTGCCTGTTTCTCTTCTTATGTTCCTTATCTCGTTTTGCTGTGAGCAGTGGGTAAATGGCCTCGCCCCGGGCTGATAACGACACATTGAACCAACACTACTAAATCCTTGTCCGAGACAATGAAAACAACAACAAACAAGACCAGTGCTGCTGCTCACAATGCCTCGCGTGGAGAAATCACAACGATAGTATTCTAAAACGATTACGAGTGAAGAGTTATGGCGTGTTTACAATAAATAACAGAGCAATAGAAATAAAAGCGTTTGAGTAGTAACGGCAGTTGCGTATTTGCTAATTTCTTGTGGCTTTCGTGTCGTCTAATAATCCGGTTGAATTGACATTTCGTTTTTTTTTTTTTTTTGAAAAAAGGAAGCTCAGACATGTAGCCTGTGATTCAGATGTCTGGAACCAGACAAGCTTTTCTGCAGGTCACTTCTAAAAATGTCTTGTTGCCGTATTACTGCTTGGTGACATAGCTCTTTAGCCATGAGGCCTGTTGTTTTTCCTCTCTTTCTCACCAACTTGGGTCTTCATCTTTGGGAAGTAATTGCCATTTTAATCCGTGTCTTATAGTTTGCATTTTTCTGTTCTGTCGGGATCGAGAATCGTGCTTTTTTTTTTTTTACTCCCCCAGAAGAGGATGAATTCTTTTAATTAACCTCAAACCAGTTCAGCTGCTCATTATGGCCTCTGCTGTTTATCCTGGTGTAGTCAAGGTAATAGGCATGGGACGATATGGACATTTTTCTGTCACAATTATCCTGCCCAAAATAATAGAGATTCACAATATTATCTAGATAATCATCAAATTATGCTTATAACTCTAAACATACTGGAATAACTTAACCTTCAATTTTGGGAAGAAACAAATATTTGTATCGTTTTACATATTGGACACAGCTTTTTTTTTTTTAAATAAAAAAATAAGGTCATCATAAGTTAAGGTCCCCCCTGCATAAACATAGGCTGAATAAAAGAAAAAACAACATTGCGGCAGCCTATTCTTTCTGAGCCTACAGGATCATTTCTGCAGCCTATTTGATTTAATCAGGCTCCATTTTTCATCTATCAATTTATCACGCAAGTTGTTTTTTTTTTTTTTTTTTTATCTTGACCCGCGATAAAACCTGATACTGTCTCATTCCCAGAAGCTAGCATCTCGGAGGGCATGCATTCCATATGAAGAGTATGAAAAATGTGTCCTTTTTCTTTTTTTTTTTTTCTGCTCTCAGGGCGAGCAAAACAAACTTGTGTCCCCGGTCCCAGCGGTAAATTGACCCTCTCAGCCCACCGAGGGCTGACGCAGTGGGCTTTGGTGACCTCTCTGTCTCCCTCGGTGATCCAGGCCATTCTCCCGGCCCACAGCTCAGCACCCACGTGTTGTCAGCAGCTCCTGTTACGTAAGCCCTCCTGCCAGACAAAAGCTCAGCCATCCCAGACACAAATCACTGACTGCCCCACGTTGGCAGCAGCGCTGGTAATGTTAGCCAGTAATACACACAGGGGCTTTCTTGTATCGATTTTAATTTTTTTTTGCTGGTGGCCAAATTTTACATTTTGGCCATCAAATGAGAAAATATATATATATATATATTTTGACAGCATGAAATATAACATCGGCTGCACCGCCGAGTCCACAAACTTTTTAGATAAAAACAATTTACGAACGCTACTCCCTGCAAACCACGTGACAATCTTTGGTAAAAATCTTTACAAAACATACGCCCCATAATTTATCTTGCATTTAATGAACTCGATAGACGTGTAGCCTCACACACCTTCAATGTCCAAAGCATTTAAATGTTCTGCCTTAATGAGTGTACCTTCTGACACATCCACCATTGTTAAGTCTGCCTTTTGTTTTGCTTTATTTCACCAATTAAACAAAGAAAAAAAAAAAAAAAAAAAGTTTCACAACGTTGGAAGTAAACATAACCAAGAAACATAGCAACACCCGTCCTTTATAACCCTTGACTCATGCAGGTCAATCTGACTTGCTAATATGCTCTCAAATCCGTTCGGTATAAATACATAAATGTGCTTCCACTTTTTGAAAGATCAGTAATTTCATGATATTTTGGTGTCACACCAGAGATCCGTAGGGGCATAATCTGCGAGGATACTGGCCGTGTTTCAAAAACTTTTTTTGTTTTTGAAGGAGAGCCATGTGACGTGACATCAAACGCATCAGAGTGGGTTCACAGGAATGGCTGATGTTACAGGCCCAGAGTGACAACAGCCAGCCTTTTGTTGCTCCGTGTTGGTACTTTCTGTTCGCAGCCCCTCACATTTATCACCCTTCTCACAGTGCCTTGTGTTGTCAGTGCCAGCATTTGTAGTCAACACGCCAAATAACAGTGTTTCTCAGACTAATCAAACCAATAAATTACCTTTTCATGGGCTGTTCATAAGCAAACAAACAGTACACACACACACACACATACACACACACACACACACACACACAGCGCCTTAAAGTCTGGCCAGAGGCTTGATTCTGCTCAAACCATTTGACCAATAATCATACAGATTATCATTGGTACTGCGCTGATTTTCCAGCCTCGCTATTAGAAATGGAGATTGGAAAAACTGAAACCTTGATTTGACATCTTCTTTTAATTCATTTAAAAGCATTCTGGTGTTTTGGAAATGTTTTTTTTTTTTCTTCTATATCCGAGTTGGAAACAGCACGCAGTCAACAGACGTATGATACCATCATTTCTCTTTTGAATAGCAATAAATGCGTGCGTGATGCAGGTCTACTGTGTCCCACAAGCTGCTTTTATTGAGCACATTCATTTACGTCTGATGTGAATGCCTTGTTGTCATATTCTGCACCCGAGTTTCCTATTTGTCACCGTTGGACCAAACTACATCGAATATCTTTACATAAAAACAGGTTAGTTACAGTTTTACTGCTCTCAGCTCGGTCTGACTCTGTGTTCTCTGTCTTTCTATTTCTTTTATTTAAAGTGGGAAGGGTTAAACATTTCATTTGTTATTAACCTTAACGGGACAGTTCACCCTGGGGTCAAAATAACATGTTTTTCCTCTTATCTGGAGTGCGATTTACCTGTCATGATCGTTTCGGTGAAAGTTGCCCAGTTTTATTGGCCGTAGAGATGCCTGCCTCTCCCCCAATACAATGGGTATTTATGGCACTCGGCTAAAATACATTCGAAAAAACTCAACAGCGCTGTCTCTTTCCAAAAATCATGACCCTTTTATAGCATCTCCATATGTAGCATTATGCCAGTTATACTGTTTACTAAGGCAGAGGAGAAAACTATTGTCGCCTTGATGATAACTTTCTTTTTATTTTAAAGAACGAGTTGGATTTGTCGGTTTTGGTTTGTAAGCATAGCATTCAAATCCGGCCCCCCAGAAGCCTCACTATATTTGCGTTGTTCAACGCTGTGTCCACCATTTTTTGTTGTTGCTTCTTCTTGAATACTTGCTCGTGATCTGGCACCTGGTCGCCACGTTTTTAATAGACGGCCAGAAAAGTCCCGAACGCAGCGAAATAAGAAAACACCGCTGTGCGCTTCCAGTGGGTCATAAGTGATAATTGAGAGGAATTATTTTTTCTTCGAGTTTATATATTTCTTTTTTGGGAAAATCCTTATCATTTTACCTTTTTGATGGTTGTTTTTATTGTGAAAGCCTGCCTTAGAGGAGTATAAACATATTTTTTTTGAGAGTGATAATAAACTGGACTGATTCGTGTTACATCTTCTTCTGGTACCTATAGCAACACGCTCACTCCAACACACCCCTGGTGTTTTTTGATGCAGTGCTTTTACCGGTTAGAACACGGTCTCACCCACACCTCTGTGTAAGTCTGAATGGCGTCTTAAGTCTGTTTTGATACCCCGGTGGTTTTAAATGGTTAACTCACTGCAGTCTCCCATCTCTAAGTTGTTGTGTGTGGGAGATCAGGAGACCTGAATACAGCCGAATTGACAAGAACGTTAGAAGTACCTGCAGGGGAGGCTGCTGAATGCCTGAGTTTTGCAGAGAGCGCTCTGGTAATACTCTGCCGGCTGAGAAAAGGCCTTTTTGTACCGAAGTCTGTTCCTCCCCTGCGTGCCTCTTTGTGGCTTTAACTGTAATGATGATGGAGGAACTGAGGGAGGGAGGAAGAGCGCAAAGCGAGAGAATGATAGAGAGGTGTAAGAAGAGTAAACTCGTGACTCATCAGGCGCAGTGGAACGGAGTTCACTGAGTCAGAGATGAGGCAGGAACATTGGGTGGTGGATGAGCCATGGGACGGATGGGAATAGAAGACTGTAGGTAGATAAAAAAAATAAAAAAAAAGAAGAAAGTCAGGCAAAACTAGATCAGGCAGTTTATGAACTTCAAGGCAGCATAATGACTTAAGCGTTTAGCAATTGTGTGCACAGCTATTTTGTTATTGGAATACCCAGAGAACGTTTTTATTGTTCCTGCGCCTGACTACATGTTGGAGGCTGTATTTAAATCATAAAAAGGCAGCACAATATATTATTCACAATCTACAAAACTGATAATGGTGATTGATGAAGAGGCTTACAATGTCGAGCGAGAATAGCATACTGAAGCTACGGTTTGCGTTCAGCGCTGCAGCCCTACCAGGAAGGATTTCAATGGCCTTTTGACCTGCATTGATCGGCCAGATTCATCATGGACCAGGCGTTTGAGACGGTCTAAAAATGATGCCAGCAAAGTGCCGTGGAAGGACAAATGTTCCAGAACGAGGCTTGTAACTGTCCGAATTGACTGGTTCAAAGTGCTGCTGAAAGAAAGTGCATGTGCGCTCAGAATACCTCTTCTGGTAAAATAAAGGCTTTCATCCTTATCTTGGACCCCAAAGGTGCATCTTTTTAGCCGGAGCTACTTTGATGCCTGTCTTTTTGTCCGGGCCCTGCATCGATTGCCCTCCACATCCTTTGTGTCAACTCAACAGCCCAATCATGCTGACTCTTTTTTTTTTTTTTTCTCCTCCCTCTCGGTCTTGATAATGTGTCTGTATTGATTTCAGTGCCGAACTGATGCGGGTCCTTTAGATCTGCCGTGGAAATTTGAAGAGTAAAATCGTCTGATTGATTTCGAAGGGGCCTCTTTGAAGGAGTACTGTTTCCTCTTATCACGCTGCTCGGAACTAATTTGACTTTGAGGTCCATTTCTTTACCTACCCCGTTTGAAATGTATACTAAATACATAATGTTTCTGTACTTTAATTGACATCTTAAATCACTGTAGATTGTGACGATATGATGAGCAAAAATCCAGATTTTTGTCAACACAAAAACAAGCAAATATTGGCATTTGATATCAGTTTCTGACGTGATCAATCTCCAACAGATTTACGGGGAAAAAACACAATTTATCTTGGCTGTTTGCGGAACGCTTCCCTTGCTGTCTCTTTTCACATGGTGTTTCAGCGCAGACCTCTTCATGATCTCGTCTGCTTACATATTCGACAGGTCATATCTGAAGGCGGCGATCATGCACATTGGTCTCAAGTCCACGTTTTGAAATAGGCATGACTTCTGAATCCGCAACGCCTAATTTAACAACAACAAAAAAGTGTTCACAAAAACAGGATGAAGACGGAAACCACGGCGTGAAGTTGCTCACGCGGCAAACGTCACATGGCTGACAGCAGCTCCCCCGACGCGTGTTGTTATTCGGCTCTGAAAAGGTTTAAATGCAAATCTGAGCAAACAGTTAGTGAGACTTTGTGTACCGCAGCTGTTGTCTTGCCTGTGAAGGTGTCAAGTTCAGAAGCAACCGGGTCACCGCGGGCTTTGCGCTTGAAAAGAGGCTGAGCGGGGTCACGATATCAGTGGGCCTCTCGTCCACTAAACTCACTTCTGATGTGTTTTCACCTGCAGGTTTAATCTTATTTTTTGTATCTGTGTTCTCTTTCCAGGGGAGGCAGGAAGAATAGCACAAGGCAGAGAGGACTGCCCCCCCCCCCCTCTCCCCTCTTACCTTGCCGTCCTGTCAGGGGAGTCCGTGTTTATTTTTGTTATTTTTGGGGTTTTTTTGTTTTTTTTTTTCTGCCCGGATACAACCCGCAACCTGGTGAATTCATGATCACATGACCGTGGATATGGACGCAGTCCTGTCCGACTTTGTCCGTTCCACTGGAGCTGAACCAGGATTGGCCAGAGACCTGCTAGAGGGTGAGTTGCAGAGTGTTTCACTACGCCATTAATCTCGGCCGGAAACATTTTTATCATTTTCCTAATTGCTGCTATATTTGTGGAATGATTCAACGGGTCCCGAGTCACTAAGTATATTAATTGATGTAATTATCACATTGGCCTGTGCCCGTGCCCCACAATGAATACTCACAACAATGCAAACTTGGAGTGATAATAAGGGCTGTGATGAACGATCAGGCTTGTTTTTTTTATTCAATCTTTCTTTCTTTCTTTAAGTTAAACTTCTTGTCAAATCAGTTATGTCTTCACCAACAGCATTTAATTAAGTTACGCTTTGATCCACTTTTTTTTATCCTTTAATTTAGCTTATACAATTTAAAAAAAAAAAAAAAGGGGGTAGTGTAAAGTTGACAGCTGGTGATCTTCTGAGCAGCAGCCAGATTGACCGCTGTCTCACGCGGTGCTTCTGGCTTGTTACTGTTAATTAAGCTATCATCCACTAGCAGAAGGAAGGTATATCTGGAGTCAACAGGGCTCCTGTTGCCTAGCAGCAACACAAGCTGCGGATAAGAATATGGGTTAAAAATGTAATGCGATGCAGTGAAAAGCAGCAAGCAAGCCAGCGAGCCGAGACGTGCTTCAAATTCTGATATTTACACAAGCGGAGGAATGTGCCAGTGGCCTTCACATAAGATAAGACGGTAAATAGTTGAATTAACTTGAGGTAAATATTTAAACTCATAAAGGATGTGTCATTTGCTCGACACGGAAACACGATTCAGGTTGTCGTGCTGGACCCGGTGGCTCAGACGGAGGTTGTTCCTAACCCCCCCTCTCTGTCTGTAGGCAAGAACTGGGACTTCACCGCTGCCCTCAGTGACTTTGAGCAGCTGCGACAGGTGCATGCTGGGAACCTGACGTATTCGTTCACAGAGGACAGGACGTATCCGCCGCTCGAGAAGGAGATGGCCCGGGTCGGGCGGCCTGTACTCCACCGCCAAGATGAGGTGGTGCAAGGTGAGGCCTTCAGCAAGGGAGGTGTTGGCAAGCGACACTGTGAAAGGAGAACACACGAAAAGCAGGCCCCGGACATCAACCAGGAATAGCTCATTTAGTTCGTAAATAAATGTTTAAAATGATCTTTTCTCTACACCCTCTGCCATTTGTCCTTTTTTAGCGGCGACAGAAAAGCGCCTGTCGAGGGGCATTTCCCACGCCAGCTCCACCATCGTGTCGCTGGCGCGCTCTCACGTCTCGAGCACTGGAGGTAGCAGCACTGAGCCCCTCCTGGACACGCCCCTGTGCACTTTCCAACTACCAGACCTCACCGTGTACCGGGACGACTTCCGTGGCTTCATCGAGAGGGACCTCATCGAGCAGTCGATGATGGTGGCCTTGGAGCACGCTGGTGAGCAGAACTGACCGCGGACACACACACATGAGATTCTGGGATAGTCGCGCTCACTCACTCGGACAAAAAGAGCCGTTTTTCGGCGCCTTCGATGTAGCTACGGAGCGTCTACGCTGAAGGACTTGTTGTGGATTCACATCGCTGACCGTAGCACATCGCAGATAATCCTTTTCATACACGGACGTTTTGACATGTCACAGTAGGAAAAGCACAGGTGTAAATAATTAAATTATTAATGCCTGAATTCCATTGAGCAGCTTATGTTTCACGGTCCTGATACTGTGCATTCTGGCTCATTGTAGCCATCATTAGTGTCGTTAGCACCAGCGCTTTTCTTACTTTCACAAGTGAACACGTCTGCTTTTAACCCTTTGAACCCCAAAACCCGCCAGCGGGATGGAAAGGCATGATATCTTTTAACAATCGCCAAAACACAGTCATAATCATCAGATTTGCATCTTTCTTTTTTTCTTTTTCTTTTCATGATTTATTGCATTGTAACAGTGTTATGCTGCACAAAAGACATTTCTGAGTTCTCTCTATTTCTAGCCCCGATCGTGCTGTTTTTCCCATAGAGGACTTGCGTATTGCAGAGAAAATCAAGGCCACAGAGAGAAAAATATGACGAGAGCGAAAAATTTCCCGAAACTGTTCAGAGGCTTAAGTCATATCTACCACATTTTTAAAGTGTAGAGGTTTCTGCACATTGATATTGTTATTAAAGCTAGGCTGGGTAATGTATTGTGAGTTCACACAATAGCCATGTTTGTTGTTAACCTTCATAATGCTGATTTTGGAGGGAGGCCTGAAGGCACGGGCTGATTGTGTAACTTTTGGAGCCAACACTGGGCTTGTTTTTATTGATCTATAATACTACTGAGTCATGTGACATCCTGTTTTCCAGCATGAAAGTGTAGCTTTAAAACAAATATTATTATCTTCCCAAACTTCTTGTATTTTTTTATCTCTCTCTCTCTCTCTCTATTGGATAAGAAATACAGCAACTGTTTATGATTATTGCGCTGCCATATTTGCATTACAAACGGGTGAGTTAAGTTTTTCCCCTATATGCCTGCAGGGCGACTGAACTGGTGGACTAAAGTGGTTTCAAACTGTCAGAATCTGCTGCCTCTGGCGACTAGTGGAGACGGAAATTGCCTGTTACACGCCGCCTCGCTCGGTGAGTATCGCAGACCTTTCAAACAAGACCCCGGTACCGTTGCAGGTTCACACACCATTAGCATTCATTGAGAGAGCTTCATTGTTGGTTTAAGCACTAATTGCGTTTCACAACGTTTCAGTGCACTTAGTCTTTGTGGCCCACTTAGGAAATTAATAATGTCCTAACTGATGTGCAGGCGTTGTTCAAGCCCCCTTTTTGTGCTCCCGGATAGTAGATGGGAAAGTCATATTCATGTGCTTAACCTCTGCTTTAAAACAAAACAAAGATACTCATTGGTTGAAGCAAGTTCAGCATTTCATTCATTCAGTACATTTTGGTCTTGGTCTTTCAAACATGTTTTCCAATGCAGGTATGTGGGGTTTTCATGACCGGGACCTGATGCTACGGAAGTCCCTGTATGCGCTGATGGATCACGGGTTGGAGCGAGAGGCACTGAAGCGCAGGTGGAGGTGGCAGCAGACCCAGCAGAACAAAGAGGTCTGTTATAGGGGCCGCACATTTCTCTAGGTCAATTTTGTGATGCCTGCATGAGGGGAGTGGTAGTCTAAAGCATGGAGAAGCTTGTGAACTCCAGAATGTTGCTTGTTTGACTCATTTGACCAAAGGGGGGTGGGGGGGGGGTATACAGGAACAATGGACAAGTAAAAGCCTTTCCACGCTTCTTATAGCAGCATGTCCGCCTGCAGCTGCTCGCACTTCTGGAGAACATTTGAAATGCCAAATGCACACAGCTCCCTGTTGTTCGTTGGTTTTCCGGGTTTGATGCGATCCTCGCTCTTTCAAAGTGGCACAGTGGCAACAGTAAACAACACCCGAGACGGGCAGGACAGCGTCGGGTTGCTGTACATGTCAATTATTATTATCTTATTAACAACCTTATTTCCAGTGGATGTCTATAATAACCACAGCCTAGATTTGGGGTCAATTGCTGGGTAATTTGGTATATTACCACAAAGTCAGGCTTTTCATGCTGATTGTAATTCTGTAGCAGTGCTGCAAATATGTGTAGCTCTAGATATTTTTAAATGATCAGGTCTGTTTTACTCATTGAAAATCACTCTGTCGCATTATACTCATGACTGTATTAAAAGCAAAAGGAGTAAGATTTTCCTATAAAACACTGTAGACTCATAAAAATATTCCCTCTCAATCATCACTTATGACCCATGAGAAGAATTAGACCCATATTTCGCTCTGTTTAAAACATTTCTAGGCTTCAACCTCTGCAAAATCATAGCAACCAGGTGCCCTCCAAGAGGAAGCTTAAAAAAAAAAAAAAAGTCAGACATGGCGCCGAACAACGCAAACATAGCGAGGTAGAAATGTCAAGCGTACAAATCTCTTTCCAAAACAAGAGTGAATCTGTGGTTGGTTTTCACCTCAACTGCGTTCGGGGGGGGGGGCGTGTGCTTCAGGTGTCGTTGAGCCAGGGGGGAGGGGCATAAATTCTACCTATGTTCAGTTTTTTGTTGACATTCAGAAATGTCGTCGTGCAGAAACCTACGCCAGGTCACGTGGGGAAGTGTTTTTCAGAAGGGCTTTGGAAAATAGCATTTTTGACACCGACACATACGTACGTCGACCCAAAATTTGAATGTTCGGATTTTAATACATAAGGAAGAAACACTGGGAAGCTGAAGATTGACATGAAAACCTCAAAAACGAATGGACTCGCCCTTCAATTTAATTAACACCTACATGATAGTGTCAAAAAATAAGAAAAACAATTATAAAACTGAACATTATAGGGTTTTTATTAAAGGAGACTTTATGGCATACCTGTTGTACTGGATTGCATTAGATTGTACAGGTGTAGCTAAATACAGTGGTGCGTGTGCGTGTGCGTGTGCGTGTGCGTGCGTGTGCGTGTGTGTGTGTGGGTGTGTGTGCGTGTGCAGACACTACAACTGCTGTAATAACAAAACATTTAATAGTTTGCACAACAGGTTTGGCAGGATTTAAATATCAAAACTTCGACACTGATTTCCTCCTCTCGGTAAACAACCTTCCTCTTAGATAACATCAGTTCCCTGTTGTTTTTTTCTTATTTTTCATGGGGCATTTAATTATCTTTAACAGTTGATAGTCTGTTTTTGTCACTTTGTGCAGTCTTGACAACACGCTGATGATCCTTATCAAACACAAAGTGTTTTTAAGATTGTTTCATCCTCATCATTACCCCACTGTGTATCTATATTATCGAGAAGTGCCGGTATCTCCACCTACTGTCGGTGCTCTTTATCAGAGCCCCGCAGAAAGAGACCGTTTGAGTTGTGCGTGCACTCCGCTTCACTTCAACACCCTTCAAAAAGGCTTTTTTTTATTTTATTTTGACAGAATACAATGAGTCTTCTCCCAATGAAAGCAAGCGCAGCAGCACACCGAGTATGTTTTTCCAAAGCGGCCGCAGACAGCGTGCAGACACCCGCAGACGAGATGCCGCACGAATGACTGCCTAATGTTCAGCCATTATTCAACGGCGACCACAGAGGTGTCCTTAAGCAAATCACTGAAACCCAAATTGCTCCAGTGGAGCGGCGCAGTGGGCAGCGGCAGAGCACTGGGACGCTTTTCTTGCACGAGTGTGCCATGTAGGTGAATAGGGACATTGATTTCCAAGGAGAGAAACGTATAACTGTCCATATATGGAGATTAAAACATGATATTGGTGAGGGTTCTGTTGCTACTGTGTGACCTGCACAGGGGATTTTGCTAAGGCGCTGGTTACATTTCTTTCCTCAATTGTCAGCATGTAACCTTGTGGTAAGACGCCATAACGTCAGTGCATGCTTTTGTGACATTTGACACTCCCTCTCTAAATGGCAAATGTGTGTGTGTGTGTGTGCGTGTGCGTGTGTGTGTGCGTGTGTGTGCGTGCGTGTCCCTCCTTTCTCCTCAGTCCGGTCTGGTGTACACGGAGGAGGAGTGGCAGAAAGAGTGGAATGAGCTGCTGAAGCTCGCCTCCAGTGAGCCCAGAATACACTACAGCACCAACGGCACCAACGGGTGAGGCCTGGCTCGGACAATGCGGGGCCTGTTAACCCACCGCACACTTAGTCACGCTCATGTTTTTATTCATGAACAAAAACAACGGCGCTCACAGTCAGAACTGAGTGGCCGGCGCCTCATTTGAGTCAATCTGCTGTTTATTGTAACAGGCCTGAGTTCAAAGGGTTAGATATACTGACAGCGCTCCACAATGCAAACTCTTAGTTTCAGTGTGGTTTCGCCTTCATACGCTCAGGAATTTTTTTTTTTTTTTTTTTTGTGGCCCACCAAAAAAAGTCTCCAGTTCACTTTTGTTCCGATTAGTCATAAGGAATCCATTACAATCCATCCAAACTTTGATTATGTCTGGTTTTTGCGACGGTGTAAACAAACGTGTCTCTGTTGTCTTCAGGGCGGAGTCCTCGGATGAACCGGTGTACGAGAGTTTAGAGGAGTTTCACGTCTTCGTCCTGGCCCACGTCCTCAGGAGACCCATAGTGGTGGTGGCCGACACCATGCTGAGGGACTCCGGAGGAGAGGGTGAATATGCCCGAAGCCTCACACTGCTAATGCATCACTCTGCATATTTCCTATTCATTTTTCAGAATTTCCTCACATGGCTCCTCCTCATTGGGGGCTAGAATTTTAAATAGAATAGTTTTGATGAAGTTGTCAGTATCTAATGACCGGCCCGAGTTGGTCAACGAAGTAAACACCACCCATCTGGTATCTCAAGCAGGGTAAAACAAACAACATGAACGACTGCCAAATACTGTGTGACCTATTTCTGTTGCATACCCACATGTTGATTTACTGACATCGGAGGTGACGACAGTCTCGTTACGGATTGAATGCAACACTCATAATCTGTCTGAAAATTTGGAAGTTGATATAAATAAACCTCCAACAAGTGAAACAGCGGTTTGATTTATTGATACGGGTGAAAGCTCATTTTACGTTTTGCCTCAAAGCCTCCCAGTGTGCCGCATCGCCCGGGAAAAAGTGCCGAGGTCGCCGTTTTCAAATGTTTAACGTGCCTGATATTCTTTTCCCTAGCCTTTGCACCCATCCCGTTCGGAGGCATCTACCTACCACTGGAAGTGCCAGCTGCCAAGTGCCATCGCTCGCCCCTGGTCCTGGCATACGACCAGGCGCACTTTTCTGCACTGGTCTCCATGGAGCAGAGGGACAGCTCCAAAGACCAAGGTAATGCTGAATATTGTTTGTTTTTGCAGCCTCCTGGTAAGCTGTTGACATGTTTTTTATCATCAGTACGGATGTAACACTTTTCCTTAAATTCCTCCTGAGAAGATGTTTTGTAAGTTTCATACAATAACGTCCGTGAGGTTTAGAACGAGAGTTTTCTGACTTCACGTCGCACTTGGACCCACTTTACAGCTCGGTGCCTTTGCTTGATGGGTCAGTCTTTTTTTAATATCGACCTTAGTGGTTTATTTAAGAATGGTGATTAATAGCCTTTGGGCTTTTGAGCGTATCCAGTGATCTCTCTAGCTCGACACCAAGCAAGCCAATGACCTCCTTCCAGTGTTAAAGTTGAATAATATTTTGATGAAAGTTCGACCGATAAACTCACAGATTTGTCGTTAAAAAATACCACCTTCTTGCAATGTAAATATACTCCAAATAACCATGTCGGCCTAAATGCTGTTTTGTTACATTTTCACCTTTTACAAGAGTGGAATTTTTGGAAAAACACTGAGTAGAAGTGTATCCTCAAAATTCAAGACACTGCCCAGACATTGAATTGTTTACCGGTCTAAAAATATCGCGTTGGGCCATCCAAAGACAATATCGGTCAGACGCCACAGACTAAATGCTAAAATAGAAAGTGAAAGAATTTATTGCGCTCAGAAGTATTTCTGTCTGCAGACAATCCAGAGTGCTGGATTCAAACGTTTTATCTTTTTTTTCTAATAATACTTTTCTCCCTCCCTCCTCCCCCCATCTCCACCAGCAGTTGTGATCCCTCTCACTGACTCTGAGCACAAAATGCTGCCTCTGCACTTTGCTGTGGACCCTGGGAAAGATTGGGAGTGGGGCAAGGATGACACAGACAACGTGATGCTCGCAAGGTATGGTCTCCTTCTAAAAACACCTCTTATGTATTTACATCCAGATGTGTTTGTCAGGTCCAACGCACTCTTTATTGCCTTTTTCCACAAATGTATTTGTGAGAGGTGCAAATGATTCATGTGTACGGCCTTCTAGACAGCTGTCCCTTTAGCAGCGAGTGTCAGTGTGTAGGGATTGACCCCTGACTCCAGATTAGCACACTCAGTGCCAGTGACAATAAGATTAGCTCTTAATACCTTCTATGAATGGACCAGGGGAAGGAGCGCCAAAATAGCAGCTCGGTAAAAATAACCTTCCAACCTTATGTACGTCAGTGGATGACACCGTGGATGTCTTATTCGGATGAAATGGTGGCCAGAGGATGATATTACACAAGTGGCAGGTGATATTGTTCGGGAAAAGGTCATTGAGTTAAAAGGCTAGCGCCAAACCGGAACGCACAACAGCAAGATGCTTTTAGGGCATTTGCTATTTACTGCGCCATTCAGGGCCAAATTGCCAGTGGCTGTTGAGCAGCAGCACCCACATCATGAGCCTATCTTTACCATTATCCCAGGGAACAGCTGGGCTTATTTAATACTGAATAAACCTCTCTGTAAATTATTAGTATGTTTCTCTTCCTCTGCATATTGCTTTGGATGTATTATTCTGTGGTTGCACATTATTTTCCTCTGGTACCATGGTTTAGAATCCAGCTCCTGCCTGTTGTCCAATACTGTCTAGCAGCTAGAACATTATAGATGACATCATCAACTTCCTAAACGTCAACGTGAATTGCGTTTTCGTTAGTACGACACTGGAGGCCTGTGTTGGTCTCTCCCCTCTCACCAAGCTGTGACTCATTTCTCTCGCCTTCTCTTTCACCCAGTGTGGCTCTTTCTCTGGAGGCCAAGCTCCAGATGTTGCACAGCTACATGACGGTCACCTGGCTGCCCCTGCCCTGTGAGGTAAAGACGAAAGTCCGCACATCCATCTCGAGCCGCGTTAGCTCCTCTACGGCGGAGAGGTTCATAAAGCCAGCTCAGACAACTTTCACCGGCTAACCTGCTTTTACCCAAACTGCTTTTGCAATGTGACGACATTTTGGACAGACACGGATGTACACTGCGACGTGACATGAGATGGCGGAGGCGGACAACCTCTCCCATCAGACCAGCTGTCCCCTGATATACTCCAAATAACCATGTCGGCCTAGATGCTGTTTTGTTACATTTTCACCTTTTACAAGAGTGGAAATTTCCCTGACTGCTGTACAAAGCCTATATTAAAAACAAACGCCACTGGGTCATTCAGGTCATAAAGTCACACTGCACAAAATACTGGGACAAAGCTCTTCTTGTGCGCCACATGCTAGGAGCAGTTTCATGGTTAAGCTGCAGGGACTGGCCCCAGGAAACAGGAAACCCTGTATTAAAACTATATCTTAAGGGGATTGTTCTGATTAGAAATGCTACCGGAGGATAGCCCGTGTGGTGGGAATTATTGCTAAAAGATTGGGCATTCTGTAACCGCTTCTTGTCTGACATCAGAATAGTGCGTCATCATGGAGGTCACGACTTTTCCAAATACAGCACCGTTAATTTTAGAGCTTCCATAACATGTTTTGTAGATATGAAAAGGCTTTTGGAAACTGAGTCATTTGTTTGTTTTTTTTTTGCATTGGTCTACAAAAAAAAAAAAGAGCAGCTCTATGAATCACTCTTTTCACATTCCTTTCCCCGCCATAGCTAAGGGACATGTTCCTGTACTGCTAGGGTTTAGCCAGAACGTGATTGATGCTTTTTTTTTTTTTTTCATTTCTTATGAATGTTATACTATTTCTCTTCTTTTCTTCATTGTGACAGTATGTTTCCACTAGCCTGTGTTTCTGCTTTGTTTCCTCGCAGCAAGCCCCTCTGGCCCAGCCGGAGTCTCCCACAGCATCAGCAGGAGAGGATGCCCGGACGCCTCCTGACTCAGGAGAGTCGGATAAGGAGTCAGTCAGCAGCAGCTCCAATGGCAACGGAGACGCAACGACAGGATCGACGGTCAATGGAGGTGGCACCTTGGCCAAGAACAGCTCCTCTTCCTCATCTAGTTCCTCCAGCAGTGGATCGGCCGGGGCGGGGAAGGACAAAACCAAGAAGGACAAGGACAAGGATAAAGACAAAAAGAGGGCCGACTCGGTGGCCAATAAGCTTGGCAGTTTTGGCAAAAGCCTGGGCAGCAAGCTGAAGAAGAACGTGGGCGGACTGATGACGGGAAAGAACGCCGGAGCTGGAGGTGCCAAGCAGGAGGGTGTGGAGAAGAAGAAGGGCTCGTTTAGGGGGAGGAAGGGCAGCAAGGACAGCTCGCCGTCGGCCCACGCCTCAGAGGATTCTGGGAAAGGCTCCCCCTCCTCAGGTAGCGAGCGCCTCAACGGAACAGGGAGCAGCATGAGCAGCAGTGGCGGGAGCAGCACCGAGAGCGAGAACTACAAGTACAGTGCGGATGTCAAGGTCAGCCTGGGCATCCTGCGATCCGCCATGCAAGGTGAGAGGAAATTAATCTTTGCCAGCCTTCTCACGACCAGCAACCGGCAGCCCTTCCAGGAGGAGATGATCCAGCGGTACCTCGCCGACGCCGAGGAGCGCTTTCGCACTGAGCAAGAACAACAGCGGCGCGATGCGGAGAGGAAGGGCGTCACCAATGGCATCCAGCCGCCGAAGAAGGAGACAGTCGGTGGAACTGAGCTGACCTACCGGCCGTATGAGGCCAAGGAGGAGCTGTCGGAGAACGCGTCGCCTTCCTTCAATCAGCTCAAGTCCTCTCCCTTGAGCCCCTCTATGTACTCTGCCGTTGTGCCCATCCCCCGGCCCTCCTTCATCGACCAGACTCCTGTCGCGGCACCCCTCACCCAGCACCTTCATATGCACGGCTACATGGATACCCGGCGCCAGCTCGCCGGCGGCTCCCCGGCAACCTCCTACCCCGGGCTCCCTTCTTACGCCACCCTCCCCCGGCACTGCCCGACCACGCAGGGTCCCTCCCATCCCCAGTACAATAACTCGCAAGGCCCCGCCTCCCTGAGTCCCTCCCGCCTCACGCCCTCGTACCCCCCTGAGTTCGACCCACCGGACTACCCTGGGTCTGAACCTGCGGGGGGGAGTTACACCAACGGCTTCCGGGACATGCGCTCCAACTTAGACTCTCGGAGTGGGCAACCCCCGGTCAGACACTACTCGCTGGGCAGCGCCGGTGGTTTGGCCAACCTGCAGTCCAGCCGCTGTCGGACACCCAACTGCACCTACTACGGACACCCCGAGACGGGCAACTACTGCTCCTACTGCTACCGGGAAGAGCTGAAGAAGAGAGAGCCAGAACTAGCCATCCACAGGTTCTGAATGAACCGAGCTATGGCTTGAATTTGATGAGTGGCCTTTTTCAGTTTAAAAAAAAAAAAAAAACAGGCGGCGAATCAGCCTCTAAATGAACAAGAGAAAGGCACAACCAGCTCTCTCCCTTTTTTTTTTTTTTCCGCTGTGTCACTTCCTGTTGGGATGGACGACCTCAGAAAGTGGCAGAGAGTCGACGCGACTACAGAATAAACAGGGTGGTTTCTCGCTGCTGGGGTCACATGTTAGACCATAGAATTAACTAACTGCACTTCTGTTACATTTTGCTGTGGCTCTTATGCAGGCGTTGTGTAGTGTGTGTGTGTGTGTGTGTGTGTGTGTGTGTGTGTGTGTGTGTGTGTGTGTGTGTGTGTGTGTGTGTGTGTGTGTGTGTGTGTGTGTGTGTGTGTGTGTGTGAGAGAGAGAGAGAGAGTGTGAGCTGCAGGCTCTCCTTTATCAGTTTAACGCCTTGCTACTGTCTCCTCCTGGTGGAGAGAATGTATATGGCAGGCGCCATACATAACACTCATCGACGCGCGGTGTACAGTACATGCACACATACACACTAGGTCCGACTCACACTACCACATACACAGAGATGCAAGCACAAAACAGAAAGGAAGGCACGAGTGTCACCACTCCATTTGTGGTCTCTGATAATGTTGGGGTCGGTTTATTGAGGGACGTTTGAGCATTTTGGAGTCAAATCTGGTTCGGTTGATTTCAGTGTTGCACAGATTTTTACACTACTGTTAAGCGACGCTTGCGTCATACGTACCTCGGGAAACAGCAGAATTAATCCTCGTCGAATTGCTTTTTTCCGTTGGTCCATATTTGCATAATGCAAATTGAAACTACCGTGCAATGCTCCAGATTAAGCGTTCTGTGGGCTGCTGTGGTGCTACTGTTACAGAATGCAAACACATACATGTCCATGCATTGCTCCGCACTGTTATCCTCTCGGCAAAACACTACTCGCATCGCTATGAAATTGGATTATGAAGAGGTCAACCGGGTGACGATTACATGCGGTTGACCAGATTATTAACCGGGCATTGTTGAACAAAGACGACACGGCAGCGAGGCCCCCGCGGGGGGACGAGGGGGGGGGGGCGCCGGTCCTCGAGCCCGGGTGTTCCAGACGGTCGTTGCGATGTTTGTCTTTCTCCGTCGGGTCTTCCTCTTTCTGTAACGACGGTTGCCTGTTGAGGCATTTGATCATTGTGGCCTGCACAGCCATGCAATACTACACACACTACAAAGTCAAAATGTCACCGAGCACAACAGGTTTGGAGATCCTTCACATGCAGAACATGCTAAAAATGTTAAATAATTCCAATGCAACCTTCTTTTTTTGGGGTCGGGGTGGGGAGGGGGTCGGGGGGATTCGGGTAGATGAACCCATGTGTTCCTAAATGAAGTGACGTAAACTGGATCCAAAGTAGCCACAATGTCCGCAGTTGTGACAATTGTCTCCAATTTCTGTTTTTGCATGACGCAAAAGGGGACGCATGCGTTTTTGGGGTTGGATGTCGATACCCAATAATATTCGTCGTATGTACATTTTATGGTTACAAGTTCTGATTCTGAAAGTCTGTTTTAGAAATGACGTGCGGTCCCCGTGGCTGAGAAGCGAGAGACACGTTTCATGCGATCGCACAAGAAGGGTGAAAGGTTCAGGGTGTCCTTCCTAATGGGACGTCTAATCGGGTTTCGTATCCCACTGTAGACTCTTGACATTCTACGAAAAAAGACCGTTTCTTAGTTTCTGGCATTCGTCCCGACAAAATCCAGCTGCGTAATCTCTTTTTGCACAATTTCAAGCACTTTCCTGATGTCCGTAGATATTAAAAAAAAAAAAAGAAAGAAAAAAAAAAAAAGTTTTTACTGTTTTTGAAGTGGCCTGACTGTTGTCTTTTGTTCATCTCTGCAGACACTGCCACCTCTGTTCATGAGAAATCAGGGGGCCCGGGCCAGAGGGGGGTGTTCTCAAAAGGGTTTCTTTACTGTAGAGCGACAGCATTTTTGGTGCCGGCGTCACCTTCTAACTCAGTTTCCTAGTTGCCTTTTTTCAGCATTTGTTCTCGTGGCGATCGCCATCGCCATCCCGCTTGTACGTTGCGCAAGACGAAGCCTAGAAGTATCCGCTGCTTGCCTCGTTGCCCGCAGTCTCTACTACTACTGCTGCCCCCACAAATGGAACCAATTTAAAATTATTGTTAATATTAAATCGTGTTGAAGCTATTGCGGTATTGCAATTTATTCTATTCAGTCAGTTACATCAAGTAGTTGATACCGGCTCATCTTCAGTTTGAGTCTTCGCTATTAAAAAAATTTGATTTTAGGCTGTTTTAATGTCAAAATGACAACTTAAATACTTAATTGATTCCCCTTTTATGAAGCCATGTTGAGGACTTTCTTTTGAAGGAGTGCGACTCTTGTTGAGGGAATCTGTTCTCTGGCATTGAGTCTAGAAAAGCACAATTTAGTATGCAATTCACTGCCTTGCCCAGTTGAGGGCAGTCTTGTTTTGTTTTTCATTTGAACTCTGTTTGGAGCTTACCCTCGCGACCTATACTCAGAACTCCAAGTCGAAATAACCAAAATATTAGGGCAGCATTTTTCCGTAGTGCTAATTTCACACTATGTAACGCTATAATACAATGTTTTCTGTGACGCTGAAGCCGGTCAAGGAAGAAGGGAGTTTATTTGCTGTGCATTTAAAGTAACACTAGAGTTTTAATGACAATAAAACACTTAAATCATGCTATTTCCCAAAAAAAAAACCTAAAAAATAACAACAACAACAACAACAACAACGTGCATTTGCTGTGTTTATATGTGTGTTGACCTGCGTCCAGTGCACTAACATTTTAGTTCAGACGAGACCCATCAAGTGTTCCCTCACTGTGGGAAGGTGATGCCTGTCTTTTAAAGACGTGTTTGTGTGCAAACTTTCTCCAAAGTAATAATTAGCTGACAAAACCATTTCATTTTATTGTTTTTTTATTATTATTTTTTTGTTTTTGCAATGAAACGGATGCCTCAGAAAACATGAAAGACGTCAGACTTCACAGGCTACAAACACTTTTTTTTGTATTTAAGAAGAAATAAGAGAAACAATGAGAGGTTGTATAAATATGTTCCAAGTTATTTTTGTAAGCCCAAAGTTTTACAGTGTTTTTAAAAGGGTAAGAATGTATGTTGTTGGAAACTGAAACGCGTATGGATGATGAGCTTGTGGAGCCTGGATTTGGTGTTTACCAGAAAGTGACATTTTGGCCGTCGAGAGCGACTCCCAGACGAGCCTCCTGCTACTCGAGGCTCTCTCCTTGCAAACTAATTTCCTCAAAGCTGACCTAACGAGACACCATTTGAGAATATATATATTTATAGTGAGATTTTTTAATAGGTTTCCTTGTGGAATGTTTAGTTGCGACATTTTAGGATGTTCTTTCTCACATGGCTATTTGTCCAGCAGTCTGGCTTTTATTTGTTTTGTTGCTTTTTTTGATTTGTACATTTTTTTGTTTACTTTTTTTGTTTTTTCTTTCTTTTCTACGGCCAAAACATGACGGCAGCGTTCTTGTTGACCCAGCTCGTTTCCTCCAAACCAGAAGAGAAATGGCTCAGAATTAGTTTTGCGACACAACTGACCCGATATATTTTTATATATTGTACAACACTGTATTTTTCTGTGTGAACAGAACATTCATCATCGGTGACATTAACATGGAATACTTCGAGTTGCATGGGACTGGAACTGTTGCATGTAAATGGCAATCCATTTTACCAAATTTGTGCATTATTTTAACTTGATTTCAGTTGTCCTGGTATTTTTGATCTGTTTTTATTTTTTTATTGTTTTAATGTTTCTATAATTTTTTTTGAGAGGAGAGCCCTAAGGCTGTGTGACAGTGCAATCTGGATAGAAAGAACATCAGATTTTATGTTAGGTTATTATTATTATTATAATTATTTTTTTTGCACTGTTTGAATAAATTCTCATTGTATTTCAAGAATGCTACGTTTCCTCTCTTTTCTGTGTTTTATATGAAATCGCTTTTGTAATCTACACATTGCTGGATCATAAATGTTCACTGATATGAGATTAATTCCATAAACAAATAATTGACATGATTTTTCACATTTAAAATTGTGTCCATACAAAATTAGGCTGGAATATTTTGGAATTAGAGCAAAAACAAATCTGTGCGATAAAGGAAAATTAATTAACCATTATATTTATATTGATAATTGACTAACTAATCGTTTATAAAAAAATTAAGCTAAAAAGGACAAACATTCCCCTGGTTTCAGCCTCTCGATGTTTTTATACATTTTTGCTGCATTTTATTGTCTTTCTTGACAGAAAACTAAATATCTTTGGGTTTTGGATCGTTTGTCAGACAGAACAAACGATTTGAAGACGCCCCCTTTTTCAGATAGACCAAGTGAAAATAACAGATTATTAAAAATTGTATTGGTTGCTCAGCCATATATTTGAATGTGAATACTTATTTGTTATTTGCGACATTCTGCATTGCCCTCGCCGTGTTACATTATACATTGTAGAATAACTCCAGCTCAGATGATGCAAGGTCCTGTGTCTGGGACTGTTTTATGTATTAGAGAAATCGGAGACCCTTATGTAATATTGAACAGTTTCCCATGTGGTAAAAAAAAAAAAAAAAAAAATCCAGACCTCTCTCTATTATAGTTCACGAGGACACTGTCTCTCCACCTGTTCAGCGGCACACACACACACACACACACACACACACACCATCATTCAGGATTACTCAGACTTTCCCCCCGATCTCTCCGGACAGGAATTTCTTCTGAATCGGCCTCCTGTGTTTGTCTGGAAGAGAGTCGGTTTCTTTCCACCCGTTTGGATGAGAGAGGAGAGGAGCCCGTCCCCACACAGAGCTGCTAAAGTACCCGGAAAAAGGTACTGCTGACCAAAAAGAGGCTGTAGATGGTGAATTTACAGGGTTGTTGTTGTTGTATTTTTTTTTTACAAAGATGTTTCTGGGGTGTATGAAAAGCAATATCAAAACAAAGGACAAGACAAGCGTGGACAGTTTAGGGAGTCTAACTTAAAACACATTAAACAGATTGAAAGGACTTTTCAGAGTTTTGTAAATGCAGTGGTGCAAAGAAGCTATTTAACTGAGTGCAAAACAGTATTGAAGTACTTTCCATTATATTCCTAATTTGTACTTCTACTTCACCACATTTCAGAGAGATATCTTGAACTTCTATCGTGACGGCATATGTAGATGATGCATGTCGTTATAAATGAAACTACCAACTAAATTTGTATGAAGCAGATAAAATTACCTGCACCTGGAGCAGCTACTACAGGAAACAAATGCTACTTAATACATGAATGCATTGGTATTAATAAGCCAGTAATACAAAATAAGCCTTTATTGAGAGGGTAAAGTCAACTGTTGCAGCAGCACAAGTACAGGTGAAAAAGTAAAAAAAAGAAATAAAAAAAAGTATATAATCTAAAAATAGGAATAGAAATTAAAATGAAAACTGTACCCATTTAACTTAACAATACAAAGTAAGCAGTATTCATGCAGTATCAACAACCAGTGTATATCAGTACACAACACAGCCGGGATGAGTGCTTTTTATTTATTTATTAGAGGTGCATGTTATTGATAATGCTTCTGTACTTTTACTTGTTTTGAATGCAGGACTTTTACTAGTATTAGTATTGAACTAGTACGCATACACTGTGGTACTTCTTCCCCCACCGTGTACAGAAATGTTATTGCTTAGTGGTGGTGAGTTCAAGGGCTTTAGTGAAAGTGAGGAAAACTGAACACTTTGCACCTTCTGTGCAACTGTGTGCAACTTCTAAAAAAAAAAAGAAAAGAAAAGAAATAAACAATGGGCTTTCACAGTCAGTTTTGGACTCTCCAGTCCAAATCATGCATGTACACATATACAGTACACCCCTTTTATTTTTCAGATGTACTGGCCCTTTAAGAAGCTCCACCGCTGCACTTAGCTTCTTCTTCTTCTTCTTCTTCTTCTTCTGTGTTTTTCTCTCTCTCCCCCACCAGTTGTGTGTTCACTATGGCGAGCGGGTAAACAAACAGAGCCCAATGGGTGGTGGGAAAACGGCAGTAACGGCGCAAACGTCTCCTCCGCGGTGGTGACTAACTCCCATCAGCTCGTGACGGTACCGGGGACCGGCTGTCAGGGCGTGCTCCCGGGACACGGACGCGAATAGAGATGGAAAGAAAGAAGCGACAGTAGTTCTCTTGTCCACAGTGAACACCTCCCCGGTGGAAGACCGAGCAGCCGTTACCGGACTCCGGACCCTTTCTTCTTCTTCTTCTCTTCCTATAAATGAGAAGAGGAGAACAGCTGACACAGCGACCGTTAGATTAGAATATCTTGTTTTTTTTTTTGTTTTTTTTTCCTTCAATTATTATAATTTTGTTTTATTCTGTCAGATTTATTTCGCTCGTATTTGTTCTTTTTTTCTTTTTTTTTTTCTTTTTTAAGTCGAGTTGATTTTTGTCGTCAAAAATGTTGACGGGATCTAAAACCACGTTCAAAGTGAGACAAATGCTCCCAGATATCAAGGTAAGGTCCCATCGTCCAGCTAGTTAACGATCGTTAACGATAGTTAAAGATAGTTGGCTCTATTAATTCGTTCCATAACTGTAGACTGAGCTATAGTTTAAGGGATTAAACTTGAGTTTTTTTTTACTTTACCTTCCACAATTTCTAAGCTTTTAAAATGTATAGTTTTGTATGTGTTTAATATTAATAATCCCCCCCCCAACTCTCTATCTTCTCTGTTCTGGGGACATATATATAGTGTTGGTCATTTACGGTCATTTTCAGTTTAAATCATATGATTTGAGTTCTGGCTGTGTGTTTATTTCACAACAGTTACTATTGCTTTCAGTGGTGCATGTCAACAGTCCTGGTGTGAGGTAACACCAGAGAGGCCATCATTCACCCTGCAGAGCTGTAAATGTTACATTCAGGTAGTTTATTGCAGCCTGGCTGGATTATAAACCTGGTTCCCTCCTCAGAGTCCTCTGTGGTCTGCAAAGGGCTGCTGTTCCCTTCTGTCTGGACAACAGAGGGATGCTTAATTACCGCCAGGCAACATAACTTCTCTCTCTCTCTTCTGGCTGCTTGCCTTTATTAAAGACCAATTAAGTGGTGGCTAATCTTAATCACCTCTCGTGGCAGGGGGATGGGGGGATGTGGGGGGGGGTCCCTCATATGGGATTAAGATGTTGTGCAGACGATCATCATCTCCCGTGCAGAGAACAGCTGTAATGAATTGCTTTGGAATGCTCAAAGAAAAAGAATTCTTGCATTTCAAGTGATCGGTGAGATACTGCCCCAGTTTGTGGAGCACCTGGGAGGACGGAGGGTTGGAAGGACTTGTTTTGGTAGACGGCACAAAGCAGTGTGTGTGCGTACACACAGCGTGAATGGGCTCAGTCCTTTGGGAACAGGCCCTTCGGCTCCGTCTTTGTGTTGCCGGGCTTTTTTTGTCCCTCCCTGGTTATTCTCAGCAGCCTGCGGGGGGAAACGGTAACAGATGCCTCTTTACTCTGCCTTCGGGGCGAGGCTTGCATGTGGAGTGGGGGTGGGGTGGGGTGGCCCGCACAACATCTGGCTGTCGCCATGGAGACGGCAGTCGAGGAGGTAGAGGCGTTTTTTGATTACCTCCGAGTGAGACGAGCAGACATCATCACAGCCCCCCCCCCACCACAACCGAAGGAATCCCACGTGTGTCCAAGTACGAGAATGTGGCCGAGCCGAGGATATGGGGATGTGGAGTAGTAGGCTGTGTAGATTATATACACAGGCCACCCACACACTCCCGTGGGTTTCACTTCCATGAGCACGCGTTAAGACTGCTTTCGCAAACTGAATCCAACACTGGGCTGAATTTGGGCCAGATGGCTTTTGCAGTTTGAATCTACTGAAGAATCTCCTCTTCTTTTAATATCCAAGTCATTTTTGGATGGCATGAATTATGACAGGGCTGTTACGAAATCCTTGTTTAATTAGTGGATTACTTTCTTGATGAATCAATTAAGTATTTGTTTCACAAGAAAAGTAGGAAAATAGGTCTGTCACAATGTCTTAAAGCCACAGACGTCTTCACATTGCTTGGTTTGTACGACCAATGGTCCAAGTAGCCTCACAATTATGAAGCTTGAAAGTAGGAAAACATTTGGCATTTTTGTGCAGAATATTTGAAGAAATAGGAAAACAACAGCAGTACATGATGCTGAGGCCTGCATCATAACAGGCTTATTCAGGCTTATTTTGGCTGCGCCAATCCCCTGGAGTTCGCTCTATCTGCATCTCCCAGCCAGCTTTGAAGCAGTCAGCATGAAAGGCACACAGCACAAAGCGCCACAGAAGCAAAAGAAAAAAAAAAAAAAAATCATCTGAGCTCTATTCAGAGCGGCTGAAGATCCAAGCCCGATAGGAGTGGGCCAAAAGCAGTACAGTCGCCCACACCCGCTCCCACAGGACCCGGACGTCACACTCACTGCAGGCCCCTGAGCTGCCGAGGCTCCCACCGCTTAAACCGAGCACGACAATGGGCTCCTCTTCGTGGCTGAGCAGATTTATGGTCCCCGTTGGAGGGTGTATCGATCTGGCGTGGGGTGATAATTAACCAGACGCACTATTCACTCGCCGAAGGGCCGAGAGGCTCAGTCCTTTGTCTGTTTTGGAGTGAGTGTGTGTGTGTGTGTGTGTGTGTAATGGCTCTGATCCACTAACTCGTGGGAACTGAGCCGTCGGAGGAGAGGAGACTGTCGGAAAGCGTTTCACACGAGTCGAGAGACGACGACGACGACGCCGAGCCGCCGAGGACGCAGTCTGCAGCGTTAGATGTTCACCTCAGTCCGCCCGGCTGACTCTGACGTTTGCAATGATTTGACTGTTGGTGAGACTGTGGTTTAGAGATGCGAGTGTGCTCCAGAGACCCGAGAGGAGGAAACACTGCTGTTCATGGACATGATGCAGTTTGTGGCTGTGAGACCTGTAACCTTTTAGCCACTCACTGAGGGGTCCGTGATTGATGAATTCAAGTGTGACTTGTGAATGCAGGCTGATGGTGATCCCCTGACTTTTCATCTAGCGCCACTGTGAGGTCGACATGCGTGGTTTTGATTGAAATGTCGCAACGACGATCCGATAGACTAGTCCGAAATTCGGTCATGAAGATGTCCTGATACCTGATCCGAAGCCTTTAATTTGGGGTATTTCGTATAAAGAGTTCGATCTCATTCAAATCCGTGTGTGACACATTGATATAACAATGTCTCTAGCCTTTTAGTATCTGGCTGTACTCGGTGTCCATCGTATTTCGAAAACCTTAGCATGCACTCAACATGGTCAACATCATGCTGCTAAACATCAGAAAGGAAGCATGATAGCGTGCTTGTTTACTTGTTAGCATTTCGGCTTTAGTAATACAACGCTGCTGTGTTTGGCTTCATATGACCTTTGAACCTTCCTGTGCAGACCTCGCAATCATCAACTGCACAAACATCTGTTTAGCTGAACAGTCTAGCACCACGAGGAGGGGATAATGAAGACGCCGCTGTGAGAAAACTAATTGCAAATCATTCAGCGGGGAAAGAGTCAGTGATTTTGTTGTGCGTCTAGACGGATGCCGTTATAATTAAGAATGCAGACACGGCTGTAAATATTCCCTTGTTTCCAGGCTTTCACCGAAGATTTCAGAATAAAAATGTTTTCAGCAAGGAGAGCCGTTCTAAATGCGCGAGGCTCTTGTAGAGAAACGGGTTAAAAGCTGGATATTCACGATCGTGAGATGCAGACTTTTTCTCATGAAATATTTACCCTCTGAATTCCCAATTCATGAAACATTGATTTATATTTCACCCTATATGTCGGAATCTGTTTCTGTCTTTTCTGCCAAAATGCAGCTTTTGCTGGAATGCAGTTGTGTTTTTATACGCTAACTGTAGGTAGTATATGTTGTTCACTGCTGAATATATATCTATATATATATATAGATATATATTCAGGGCAGTTTATGTTTTTGTCCTTTTGCTTTGCCCTTGGGGCTTTTTCTTTCAGTGCATTAATATGTTTTATATCAGGTCTTCTGTTTCTATAAAGTGCAGTATATTATTGCAGGTCTGCCTCTAGAGGAGAGACAAGGAATTGAAGGAAAGACACGGTGAAGTTCTCAGTCCATTTTTGTTTCTGTAGACAAAAAAAGAGATCTCATGCTATTCTGAATGGAATAAGAGGAAACGCTTCAAAGAGAGCCACTTTTAGCAAAACGACATCATGTCCTCATTTTCCCTTCCCGAGCCAGTTCACGAGGCCATGTGACTGTCCCCGTTCATGTGAGGAAATGAAAAAAGCACACTACAGACGAACGGGGTCGTGACTCCTTTCAGCTCAGTGAGCAGCGGCTAAAGGCTAATGTGCGTTTCACGAGCCCAAAGAGAGAAGCCTTCAGAAGACACTCGGACTGTTGGTCTCTACAACGGACGTCCACAGTGTGTTCTGAGATGCTACTGCAAAAAGTATCCATAATTCAGTGTTTGTGTGGAATTGAAAAAATCCTATTCTGTGGGCCGGTGTTTCCCCAAACAATTTCTTTGGGGTGGGGGGCACGTTTTAGAAATGACAAACCACGACAACCAAATTCACGACAGGCCTTGTCAATAAATCGTGGGAAAGGCAGATTTGTGCGTAATTGGACGTTTCTGACAATTTTCACTGCCATTCCCACGTCACCTTTTTATTATCTAGAATAGGTAAACCAGACATTTTTAAGAAATCTACAGTTGACAAATCACAATTTTGCTCGCGTTATTGAAAACATACACACATGTTGAAGATTGAATAAAAGAGACCAAATACATAGGCAGAGTTAACAGGCTTTCAGTTTTTTCCCTCTCATCGGTAAAATAAAGAGAATGTACGCTTACCTTTTTATATTCGATTTAAATGTTATGAGTAGGTTACAATTATCAGAACAATACAAACATTCAGGCTTCTTCATGTGGCTCAAAGCTGTACTGCAGATGTAAAAGACAGCGGAAGAATTTCAGTGATGGAAATTCTGCAAAATTATTTGCCGCCCCTGATAAAACCTCCTGCTCCCCAGTCTTTGGGAATGACAGATTTTTGTCAAAAGAGGTGCCAGTGTCACGTTATCTCATTGCATTGTTGTCAGTTGTCCCACGTAAAGTAAGTTTTCATAATGACACGCGAGTTGAAGCTTAGCGATTTGGGATGCAGTGTTCCTCCAAAAGTCCCGTTGGTTCTCCCCCCTCGTGAGTTGGGCCTGTTGTTGCATGAGGAGAGAGAAGTATGTTCCAGACCCGGGGACAAGCACACTTCAGTACATTGCAGAAGTCTGGCCGCAGTAGCAAGGGGAAGCCATGAGCAATGGAAACTGCAATAAGCCTTGGCCGCTGGCCCTGAGGATGAGGGGAGGGAGCAGAGGAGGGCAAAAGTGGGGCAGAGAGGCAGCATGGGGGGGGAGAGAGAGAGAAAGAGAGAGAGAGGCAATGCAAGTGATAGAGTGGGGACGCTGACGCCACACGATTAAAGCAAAAGTGAAATGTCAGCCAAAACCCGGCCCTGGAAATGTGGTTTTTGAGTGATAGGTGACTCACAGATGAAGGCAGCCTCGCTTTAGCTTTACAGCAAAAATGATGCTCGGATCTTATCTCGTTTCCATTTTTCCTTATCTCGGTTTGCTCGTTTTCCCCTCTGTCGTGCAAAATGCATTTGCTGTTCTGTCACAAATCAATTTCGTGCTACTTGAACCGACGGGAGCTCCGCTCGTATCCCCCTTATCGCATTATGTACACGGCCCAGTCTGCAGCGCCGTGCCAGCAGTACTTCACCTTGTGTAGCGCGGCGTTATCTAGCGAGTTCACTTGCCTCACAAGGCCTTGAGGCCCGTGTCTGCCAGTCTTGACGCCCTTGAAAGGACACTAGACTCCAAAATAAATAACAAAACAAGACTGAATAAGCCGCTGATGTTCTGAAAAGTGGGGAGAAGGAATTCAGCCGCGGGTTTGCTGTGGGTGTTGATGGAGAGACTGAGGGAAAGCATAAACCATTTTAAGGCCAGATGAGAAAAAAAAAGAACAATGCTCTGGCAAGCAGAAACTAAAGTCTTGTAAAAATTTGAGTGTCCTGTTGTATAATCAAAAATGGCTTGTTTTTCTCCAGCGGTTTTTACTAGCAGAGCTTTCTGCCTTTTAATTTGGTCAGTGACACGGTTGGAACTATGGCCATATTTTAAAATATACTGTCTGTCAGGGTGAACGCCAAGCTATTGGATAATGCTTGTAGATTCTATGACAGATGTTTAAGTTGTCAGTATAGAACCGTTTTATAGCTCGACACAGAGCTAACTTGCCCGTGTGACATTATTAGTGCTGGTATTATGTGGGTGGATTAAAGCAGCTTGTTTCTCCTGAGATCATGGCTCACTCAGACCTTGTTTAATTAATTAGCAAGTTAGTACGGTTTTCTTTTTTCGTCTTCTTTTTAAGCAGTTTGCAGGGCTACAGTTTTAGTTTTAAGTATTCTACTGTACATTTTTATTTCAGAAAAAAGTGTTGTGAATATATGGTTAGTTATGTATTCAAATCTTTGCTTCAAATCCCAAAACCATCAGTAGCAAACTGCAGAATCTATGCTCACATACAGAGAAAACAACCTATGAACAAGTGTGATTTTTACTAGCTTCTCAAAGGGCAACGGTGCTCTTTGTTAAACATTTCTTTATTGGGTGGGGCGGGTGGGGGGGGGGGCAGGGCAGGGCAGGGCACAAGCTTAGAGTCTCAGGTTTTCACGAGCAGGCCGCTAACACACAATTCACCACACTGCAGACCTGTTAGCGTAGCACTGGCGACTGAGTGGATTCATTGTTCTTGTTCACGCATCCTTGCTGCTTTGCGACAGAGCCGGTGCCGTAAACTGAAACGATGATTAATGGTTTCACCGCGGGCCAAGCAAGAATTGCTGAGGGAGGCGTTTTTGAGGCTCTACAATGTATAGTTTTCACCGACGTCAACTCGGGGCCCTGACTCTATTTCTGCTTGCTTGTTCACCACCTGTGTAATCACGGTGTCCTCTCACACTGCAGGCCCTGGCGTATTATGGGATTTGAAGCCGATTAAATGTAAATGGCCTTCGCAAGAGGGTGTGTGGGGAGGGGGGGGGGGTTCGTAGTGAAAGTTAATTGGAAGCATATGTGCTGGTGAGCTGCGGTCTGATTATAGAAACCTCTGTGGCTCTGACGGCCGGGGTTGGATTCTTGCTTGTGGAACCGGCTCAAGTACGCTGGGGCTTCATGACTCTTATAGAAAGCAGGAACAATCAGCAAAATGGAAACTAAGAATCATGGAGCACTGTGTGGTGGGCTTTGTCTCCACTGGATCCATGAGTCCATCGAGACCAGCCAGACTTTGATGAGAGAGGCAGCCAGAGCCCTAAGTTTAAATCTAGTCGACGAGAAGAGAGATGACATACGGTGCTCTCCGTGTGCTCAGTGTGTTCTGTTTGTTTCTTGACTAAACAATTGAAAGAGGCCGCGGGCCTATAGGTTAGAAATATTCTGTTTCTTGCCGGGAGAAGATCGGTTCCACTCTCGTGCCCGTCTGTTATATTTTAGGCTCCAGCAGCCGGTTGGCTTAGCTTTGCACGAAGAATGATCCTTACTCACGACAAGAAAGCAAACGGGCAAGTCCCCGAGATGTCCAACTACTCCGTTGAGCACAGGGCATCTCTTGTCTCCGGGGATGGCTTTGGAAGCGAGGAGGATTGAACCATGCTAATGTCCGCTGTTTCTCTTGCAGGAGAGGATGCTGAGTCAAAGTGGCGTGACCGCACGGAGCCGAGATGTGTTTGGGCTGCGCTGCCTACCAGGTAGGATTGTGCTTTTCAATGTACTGTCGTACTTCCTCATCTTGCATCGTTTTTAATTGATGACAAATGACCATTGCAGCCAGTCAGACACAAGAAATGTATCGACGTACTAAATGATGCAACACCTCACGGCACAAACCTCAATCGACAACGGCCACGCTGCCCTGGGATCAGATGAAATACAGAAAGCTGCTGCTGCTGCATTCATTGTTCTCTGTGGTTTGAAATCTCTGCATTGCACTCGCAGCCACACCTGGGCCAGGAATGTCACATGCAGGCGCGCTCGGCCTTTTTGAGATGGGAAAACATCGGCTGATGAAAAGCTAATCTGAACATACGAGAGGGGTTTGTGTGTGTGGCCAAGATCAAAACAAGTCTTGGAGCTTTATTGCAGAATGAAAAGTGCTCTGGTGTCCACGAAATGAACTTCTAATCAGCAGCTGAAGGTGAGGCGTCGCACAGCTTAGGATAATAGACGCTTAAAACACGGACACCGACTTGTAGTCGCTGCAGAATTGAACCATTTGCGAGCGACGCCACTACAGCTCTATATTATAAGGAGGTGTCGTGTATTCACTGTATTATTCACTTTGTATTAACGAGTGACAGTTGTGGTCAATTACTGGTTGGCCTCTGTTCTTGCAGCACACCATCCTGCACCCAACTGTGGGAATGAACTGAAACGTTGTTAAGTCCCGCCCCTTGAAGGCAGACTAGCCAATCATAGCTTAGCAAAGGGTCAACGATGTTGCCCCACCAACTGTGATCCCGATCACCCTGACATCACTCTACTTTCCTCCCTCTGCTGTAGTGAGAGTTGATCCAGATAGTTTAGCCAGAGGTCGAGCCCCTTAACCCAAGTGATAATCTGCTGGTTGGTGCCCGGCCACAGGAAACCTTTGCTGCTGCAGTCTTAGTTGTTTCCCTCGCCCGGCCCTGCTCATATTTCTGTGTCAGCAGCACCCTGCTGGAGCTTTTTATAAGAATGGCAGCAGACCAGGCTCTGAGACTAAGGCTAATCTTTTAATGCTGCACATCAGCAGTTACTCACGGCGCTCTCCAGAGCAGATGTAAATGAGTGTGTGGGTGTGTTCGATAGGTTACGAGGCGGGGAGATGCTTCCTTGGAGTTTTTAGTCTCAGCACGTCACCTTATGACTGACATTTAATTTTTTTCCCCTCTTTTATTATACGTCATATTTATTTATTTAATATGTTTTTTTTTCTCTCTCTTTCTGGTGACCTTTCACACATACACATGCACAGTTCTACACAAACGGCACACACACTCATGCATGCGCACGTATTCTGTACAAACACGCACGCTTCCTTGTCATTCACTTAGTCAGCTTAATTTGTTTTCCAGCCGTGTGTTTTCATCAAATACTTTCCAGACTCAGCTGGTCCTTGACAACACTCGCACACGGAGATCCTGTTCTTAGCTGTTCACGTTTCACTGTGAAATGTCGACTCGCTTTACCTCACATGTTTATCCCCCTGCTGGCTTTCAACTTCATCTCCATCTCCAACACCGTCCTACTGTTCTCTCTCTCTCTATCTCTCTCTCTCTCTCTGTCTCTGTCTCTGTCTCTGTCTCTGTCTCTGTCTCTGTCTCTGTCTCTCTCTCTCTCTCTGTCTCTGTCTCTCTGTCTATGTCTCTCTCTCTCTGTCTCTGTCTCTCTGTCTATGTCTCTCTCTCTCTGTCTCTGTCTCTGTCTCTCTGTCTCTGTCTCTGTGTCTCTCTCTCTCTCTCTTTCTTTCTTTCTTTCTTTCTTTCTCTCTCTCTCTCTCTCTCTCCACCTTCCATTCCAGGCAGATTAGAAACACAGCTGTCCACGAGAACCTGCCTTCTATTAAGAGAGAGGGAGGAAGAAACGTGAATTGGCAGCATTTGTTATGGCTCTCTCTTTTTCCATTGAGACCAAGGAGCTAAACTGACTTGCTAATAGCCTGCTGTAAATGTATCGTTTCATTTCATTTTGGACATTTTTATGTAAACCGATTCAGATTTCAGGCGGGGAAATCGATCCCCCTTGGCTCTGTGCACGTTCTGCGGAGTAAGTGTTGAGACAATTTGTGAGAACAAGTTCACTTTCAGACACAAAGGAGTCGTGAGTCAGTGTTACCCCACCGAGTGAAAGGAGCTCACATTGCACCTGCAGACTCTCTCTCTCTCTATCTCTCTCTCTCTCTCTCTCTCTCTCGTTCTCTTTCATGCACAGACTCTGCAGAAGGATGGATCATCGGTCCACGTTGCGTAAAAAATGGGTGTTTTGTTGGTGTTTTCATATCGATATCGATGCTTTTGTCTCATGGTCGGGTAATTTAGGGAGGGCTATTAAAAAAAAAAAAAAGGGCCCGTCTCAAGTAGAAGTTGAGAAGAACCACAGGAATCTCCAAATCAGAAATATGATTGTCCCAGTTGTCCCAGTAGTTAACGGGCAGTGCTCGGTGTCCCCGGTGTTCTCATGTGACACCGGGACACAGGACCGCAGAAACCGAGCCGGCCCGCGGGAGGGCAAACGGGTCAGGACAGCTCCGGCAGCCATAGGTAGATCATGTACCTTTTCAAAGCTGCGAGAGGGGGAGGGGGTATACTGTCCATTCACACACAATGCCAAGAGTCCAGGACCCCCTTCAGAGCAACTTCACAATCCCCTTTCTCCACAGTCTTGTGTTACTGTGGGATTAAAAGGCTGTCAATCAGCCTTATGCCTCGCTGATTGATGGACAAGAGGCCAGAGCATCCATGTTTGTACACTTGGGTTTCGATCTTTAAATTGAAAAAAAAAAAAGTATTAAATTATCTTTTATTTTCATGACTTTGAACGGACGTGTTCCAGTTTATATTTCTGATAATCGATATGTCTGGAGACATATCGATTATCAGAAATATAAATATAAGTGTATTACATTGTTGTCATCATTTTCATACGTGCATACAGGCATTTTTCTCCTCGTTGTGAGAATAACCTCGTCAGCGGCTAGCTTGTCGAAACGACTGGATTCCTAGAGTCAACCCAACGGGACCCATTCCTGGTCTTTACTCGTCCTCCCAGTGGGTCGAGGGGGGCCGTGACCTTTGCCGCTCTGCATGCATCCGTCGCTGAAAATGAGGAACGAATGTGGACGAAAAACAAATAAAACTGAGACTAAGAGCATGTGGTTCAAATCCCTCTCAGCTGTATTTTCTCAGGCAGATTCTTCAGGTCGCTCCCTCCTCATCAGCGACCACGACATCAACAGAAGCAGCTGAAAACATTAAAGGGGAAACTCAAATTGAAAGTTAATGTGGAAAAACATCCTTTATTTCTGCCCAACAGCATGTAAGGAATGCAAACGCTTTTAGAACACTTTCTTTAACACGTCACCGAAATGTTCTAGTCCTGTACTGTGTTCGAAAATGGCATATTAATGTACTGCGTACATACCGCGCTCTGCATACTGCCTACTAAATTAACGATTGAAGTATAGCTCGGTTCGAGCCAGCGCTGAATGAAAGATTTTCATCACTAATGTAAATCAAAGTATCAAAAAATTATAGAATGTTTTAGTGTTGAATATATTTCCTACAGTTCATTATATATGAGAGCTCGAGTATACATCTGGGGGTTTCTCGCGTACACAAAAACCACATAAAATGCAGTCTAGATTAGATACAAAATGTTTACGTCATACTTCATATGACTAGTCTGTTATCTTGCGATTTCAAACCAAAACTGTCTCTCAGTATATAAATGGAACTGATTTCCTTGAGGTTAAAGAAGCTACTGCGTTCGTAGAGCATACATCGTTACACTCTGTCTGTAGCTCTCCAGGAAGCACATCAAATGTTTTATTTGATTAGAGGACAAAAGTCTCGTAAAAACACCTTCACTTTTTTTTACAGCTGACTCATTCGGGGCTGAACCACCTGCTCACACAAACTTCTTAAATCTCACCAAAGAGTGCAAGTAGGCCCAGAAGCCTCTGATCCCAGCTCTCAAATCTCTACAGGAATGCTTTTCGGCTCCGTTGCACCCTGGGGAGACATTAAAACGAGGCCTCGGGAAAAGCCACAGATTGTCCTTTTGAAAGACAACAAGGGTTCACTTGTGTTCACTGCGATACTAAGCATCTCAAATCTCTGTCGCTACTGTGTGTGTGTGTGTGTGTGCGTGTGTGTGCGTGTGTGTGCGTGTGTGCCCGTGGGGTCGGATTTAATTGATAAGTCCAGCCTCGGGTTTTCATGCGTGGTTTGGAGGCCAAAGGGAACCGGCATAATCATAGAGCACGCCCTAAGATTTAAACTCCTCTTGCGCAATCAGCAAATTATGGTGTTGGAAATAAAGGCTCCTCTTCCTTGTTCGCTCACAGCATAAACAAGTGTTTCATGTGTAAAAATGTCCTCTTCCTGTTTACGCTTTGGTACCGCCAAAACATTATTTAAGCTAAGTAGCCCAACTGCTAATCTGTCATGTTCAGTTTTAAGGGCCGAGCTCGCTCCTTCCACATGTGCAGTGAAGGAATTTTGTGTTTCCCTTTTTTATTATTCTTTTCAGTTTCGAGGGAGCAGTCTTTCCTCGTCTATTTCATGGTCTTTTGAGCCAGTATGAAAACATTTGCCTCGCCATGTGTCTGCCCAAACACTCCTCTTATTGTGGACAAAAAGGCCATTTTCTCATCGCTACCCTAACCTGGACTCTGTTGCCATGGAAACCCACAGTCTAGCTGGCAAAGGCTTTGTATTCCTGCGGGGAACTGAAATGTGCTGTCTCGTGTGTGTTTGTGTGTGTGTGTGAAACTGTTTTCCTTTTTTTTTTTCTCCTTTTGAAAGTGTTTATTCACATCTGTGTTTGTTTGTCAGAGATTTCTCTGGGTGAACGGTTTGTTTTTGGAAGCTCTTGTCCTGGAATGTCAGGGGCTTCTTCAACCTTCCTCTCCACTTGTGGATCCATCACTCAGTCTCAATCAGCAGATTACTCATAAAGTCCTGCTCAAGTACATATTTCAACATAAAGAAATTATTAAAAACTGAAAAATATATTTTTGCATTGGTGGACATTTCTCAAAATCTAGTAATTTAAACTTGTATTTAAAGTAGCCTATACAGTAGATGATGCTCGTTTTCTCTGGGTCATCAACCCTCATTGGCCTTTCCTTATACCATACATACCCAATCATAATTTGTTTTTTGCAAATTATCCTCTGAATTTTATTTCTCATGCCATACATACATTTTAAAATAATTCTTGATTTTATACCTAAACGTCCTGTGTTTAAAATAGCCATTCAGATGTCTTTGGGAGATCTCTGCTGTACCTGTGTGAATTATTTTTCACTTATATTTGGTTATTCACCCATATGTACATTTGCAAGTATTTACCAGCAAACACATGAGTGTGATGTAACTCAGAACAGAGCCTCTGCCATCCGTAAGACGGCGTTTCTGTTGTCCTTCCTGCTCCTCCCGGTTCATCCTCTGTGCCCGAGGACTTGCAACAATAAGCGACAGCTTGACCTTTCTGTATTTCTGTATGTAAGATATTCGTTACACCCACTCTCAGTAGCTCCCTCAGTGAACTTCCATGCTGCTGTTTGTTTTCGCTGTTCACTTCCTGTTATGTATCCTCTGAAGAAACACACCACCCCCCTGCCCCCTCCCCCCCCCTCCACCTCAACACACTCTGTTATGTCATTTCATCCGACATGTAGAAAACCGCATTACCCATAAGCTCCATCCTGTAACCGCTACATTCTACCTCCCTTTTTGTCCCCCACCAGGCGAGTGTGTGCTTCAGCGAGCGGTTATGGTGAGGAAGAAGTTGACCGCCAGGGAAGGAAGGGGTTGGGTGTCTGGGACCCTTTTCTGTACCCACTTCAGAGTGGCCTTTGTGCCCCAGGACAGTCCCAAACCTGACGTGAGTCCTTCTGAGCAGCTGATTAAACCCTCGTACTCATATTCTATCATGGTGTGGTAATGTGGATGATTCATGGTGAAAAACAAGAAAGACATTTAATTTAATGAAAATATTGTGATGATTATTTATTTATTTTTGTTAACGTGCATATATATTTTGATTTAAATAACCTTCATGTTGCAGGACAATGCAGATCCAGTGCTTTTAGGAGATCATGATGTGGCTTTGTCCTCCATAGAGAAGGTTGTGGTTGGTAAGTACAACCTTAATGTATGCACACATTTTTACTCCCGACCAGAGAGACTGCTATGTTGCAATGACTGGAGATATGTTGTCTAATTGTGTCCAATCACAGACTAGTATACTGTAGAGCATGCCTTCTGCTGTGATACTGTCAATGCTACAGCTAACAACTATCAGATTGTATTAATCCGTACTTATATTACTTATAATAAGGATAAAAGGAAACTGACATGTTTCATAGTTGGTTAAAATGGTTTTGATAAAACTTCCAAACCGAGTGCTTATCATTATCATTAAATTGGTTTGGATTCAAAAAGTTAAGATTTTTAGACTTGGCTGATTTCCAACACCTGTGTGAGGGTTATTACCACAGCAGGTGACTCCGCCATGACCAGTTAAAAGAGAGGTGTTTACTGAATGTAAATATTGTCTATTGCAGAAAACATGCTGACCATAAATAGTATCAAAAATGGAATTTGATTTCAGGTTGATTTTAAGGTTTATAACCTGACATTAATGGCCCTAACTATGGAGTATAGTATTATTATTATACTATAGTGGACTTTCACGCCCCCCCTCCCCCCCCTTTGTGTTGCAGTGGGCCCAAACAGGACCAAGCTGGTGACTCCACACTCCTCACTGAAGTTCACTCCGGAGGAGCTGGTGCTTTACTGCAAGGACCTGCAAGTCATCTGCTTCCTGTTCGACCGCCTCACTCCCGACGCACAAGTCATTGAGGTGCGTGTGTCATCCTCTCATTTTAGGAATTTGGTCTTCTCATTTTAAGCTCCTACAGGCTGAAACACTGAACCTTTGGGTGTCCAGTCCAAAAACAGGAATTTGCAGACAACCACAGATTTTCTTTCCCAGCCTTTAAAACAACTCTTCATGGATTAGTTTTCCTGTTATTTTATGCAGGTTTTTTTTCTTCTTGTTCTTCTTTTTAAATCAAGTCATTTATCTGTGTGTTTCAGTGTGCTCTATTTTATGCCTTCTTATACACACTTTCTAAAATCTTTTCCTCGAGATGTGTGCACCAGGGTTGGTAAAGATTCACATGTGCCTGCATCTTTCGGGGGTGTGTGTGTGTGTGTGTGTGTGTGTGTGTGTGTGTGTGTGTGTGTGTGTGTGTGTGTGTGTGTGTATCGGCTTAGATTCACGGCTCAGGTTACTGTCATTCTGTTCACCAGTCATTTCAGAGCCTAAAGACTTCTGCGTGGAGAAGCTGATCTGTACCATACACCGTTGATCCGACTCTGCGCGGCATTGATGTTGAAAGCTGATGACCTTTGTCATGTTGATGGGTTCACTGTGGCTTCCCTCCTCAGATAACCTACACCATCGCCAAGACCTACCAGCCTCTTAAACCAGGGTCCGTTTTATCTTTCCAGAACGCTGCCCTGGGGAGTGTAGGTGAGTAGATTAATGCATTCCCCCTCATATACAAGCATGCATTCCCTCCCTGGCACCGGCACAATAGCTCATCAGCCTGCCTATCATCCTGCAGCTAGGGTGAGTCATCAAGGACATAGAGAGGGTACTTCAATATAGCGCACATATTTTTGGGGGTTTTCATCATTTTGCTTTGGTAATACTAGACAATATTAATGATGATATGCGATTCACTCTAAGTGGTGTTCATGTATAAATCTGCATGTGTGAACCCATTCACACCAATCTTAACAGACTAACCTAGACCAAATAGTCTTGATATATTGCAGAGATACGTGGGAAATTAAATAATGTTTCAGGTGCTCCAGCCTTACATGTGTGTCTGTTTGGATGTTTATGACACGAAAATTATCTATGAAGTATTCATCAGTAAATCTGTCATTCATTCTTTTCTGTGCATATTTCACTGTGATGAATATTGAAAGAAATAACAGCTCCATGAAGGTGAGAAATGCCCACGTGACTACGCGGCCCGAATGTGTCAGTCATGCACTGTACTCGCTTTCTAAAGCCTTGTTTTCTCCCGGTGAGCCGTCCATCAAGTCTGTTCTCACTTTGATTTTCACCCGCTCTCGCTCCAGGAACAGAATGTTCCCAAAAAAAAATGCTGCTTGGCATTTACACAAGACTTCAACTCTGTTTCATCTATTTTTGTTTGTGTCTATGTCTCTACTTTGTGCCGCGCCATCAGGACAAGATGTTACAACTTAAGACCGGAGCGAACGTTAAACAGGCAACATAATCATTTCTGTGCTGACCAGAATGACATAAAGAGCGCACATCCTCTCCGGTTGGAAAAATTAGAAACAATCTCGTCTGTTATGATTCAAGGAAAATGCTGCCTTTGAAGCCATGCCCAGATGTGAGGAAATCTCTGAGTGGTTTGAAAGCGAGGCTCAATAAAATGTTATGGGCTATTTTGACAGAGATTGAAAGCCTCAATTTATGAAAGATTAAACCACAGTAATTAAATGAGAGAGAGAGAGAGAGAGAGAGAATCCAACTGAGTGTCAGCAAATATAACACACTTTACATCTCTCTAATAAAACGATTATGCCCAATTGTAACTAAGCCACTGGCTGTTCACCTCGACCATATAGAGTAATATGAGCCTCTGTACGATACATTATGCTATGTTAAAGCCACGCCAGGCTGACCCGGCTGTGGAAGACTGTCAGCGGTTGGATAAATAATGCAGCCCCCCTCCCCCCCCCCACTCCCCACCCCCTCTGAAACAAGTCGCTAGATGACCTACAGTTGAACTCTGCCCCAGGGGTCAAGTGTGTCCAGTGTGTTAACGACGTGACTTTAACATTGTGATTCTCCAAAAGATTCAATCACAGCCTCACATGTGATAGTCACAGTCGGTTATTAACATTAAATATATTCAATCCAGTGGCACTAAGACGCACGTTTCTAAGATTTTGCATCAGTTCACCCTTTTTAAATAGCTTGTCATTCTCTTTTAATACAACAGTAAGGTTTGCCAGGGTGCCATTGGCAACCACTTTGAGAAATAGCCAACCTTGGCCTCTGGTTGCCATCTGGGACCGCAAAGAGGCAAAATGTGACCCCAAAATAAATAAAGACAACGCTGCGCGTGAGAACTGGAGCTGGAAACTGAAATATATCACAAAACTGACCTCAACAATTAATCAGCTCTTCTTATGATACACAAGGGTAGAGCACTATTAGTTACTTTCTGATCCGCCATTGGCTACCATTTTGAGAAATTGGCAACAAATTCTTGGCCTTGGGTTGCCATCAATGTAAAAAAAATAGGGACAGCAAAATAACGCCCCAAAATAAATAAAGGACTGACAATTATTTCTTCAATTTAACGATCAAACGTCTGGTCTATAAAATGTCATAGTAATTGGGAACAATGCCCTTAACAAGCTCCCAAAGTCCAGTGTCACATCTTTAGATTGCTTGTTTTTCCCAACCAACGGTACAAAACCCAAATAAATCCAGTTAACGATGATATAAAACAGAGAAAATTGCAAATCCTTACATCAGAGCTGGAAACAAACCAAAAAATAAATATTTTACAAAAATGATATCAAGAATGAATCAGCCCTTCTCATAATACCCTCTGATCAGTCCACTGCAGTAGCTTCATGCCTCATCTGGGCTCACTGGGCTCATTTTGATGAATTGCCACCTTGATCCCTCTCTTTAGAAAAGGTTTGAAAGCCTGTGCATATGTTGTGTTTGTATAAATTATAATCAAAAAGTCACAATATCGCCACACACTGTACCTGGTCGTGTCACTGAAAGTGTCATAAGCATGAAAACAATTTTTGCTCTCTGACACAAGATATTGTGTATTAAAGAGACGCTGCTTTTTTTTTTTCTTCCAGAAATGAAGCAGTTTCTAAGCAACCGTCGGCGAAACACCCACATGAACTGGTTTGAGTCGGCCTTGGACTGGGAGCAAGAGCTGGAGCGATGCGGGGCCACAGGCTGGAGAGTCAGCTCAGTCAACGACCGCTTCGAGATGTCCACCAGGTAAAATCACATTCGAGGGGAAAAGTAACCGACAATTCTGTTTGGTTTTTGAAGCCATGTTTTAACGTGGTATATTATGGATCATCCGTTTCCCAGATATGAGGCAGAGTCAAGTCTAAACTCCTATAAACCACTCACTCACTTTGCTCAGCTGATGTGTTCTGAAAGGTCAAAACTGGTGGCGCTTTGAATACATAAAAACCTCATCCATCCCAAACTGTGCATTCTTTCTGTTTCCTGTCAGCCTGCCGAGATCCATCGTGGTTCCACAGAAGGTCTTGGACACTGAGCTGAAGAAAAGCTTCGCCCACTTCAATGAAGGACGCATCCCTGTGAGTGCACTTAGTGTTGAGAAATGTTCTGATTTAACTGCCACTTCACGTACCACCACTTGTTAAAGATTGGTTCATTAAATACCTAGTGAAACAGAATTTAGAGTGTCTTTAGCTTCTCTACTGTGACTATTCCCCCGTGAAATATTTAAGCGGCGTACAGTCACAAGAGGGTTTTAAATCACATCCCTTGCATTTGATTGGACTGCTACAAAGTGGGCGGGCTTACAATGCAGTGCGATATGAGCTACAGAGGACTGTGGCTCCACACATGCCTCTCTTGTCACCAAGATGCAGATTGATTGATGGATGGATGTCATGATATTATATATTACTGTATGTGCAATTCCTGTATTTGTAACCCCAAAACCAAGAAACTGAGACACTAAATGAATGTAATTAACGGGTAGAACAAAACATTTTCACGACGCTTCAGGGATGATACTCTCTGAATATTCAGAACCAGCTGTGCTGCCATAAAATAAACCACATTTGTGTATACAAATTCAAAGTCTCTCAACTGGAGCTTTAAATACAAACAACATTACATGTTTGACTTTGCATTTTCATGCTTTAAGAAGGAGGTGCTGGATTTTTTTAAACTTCAAGCTTGAGAAAAATTAACAAAAAGTAGAAATTCTTGAAATGAGCACTTTTCCTTCCCAAGTGTATATTATGTATCATAAAAGAAGGATTCAGCCATCTTTTAGATACATTTTCCTTTCTTATTAACATACCTGTGAGAGAAATTACAAGTGAGTGCCTTTTTAAGGGAGTTTGAACAATATAGAACGTGTTATTAAAGAGGGTGAAATTGTGTTTTGTGTTTTGTGTTTTGTGTTGCAGCGCTGGTGTTGGCGACACCCTCGAGGCAGTGATCTACTGCGAATGGCCAGCTTCCAGAACAACATCTACCACGAGAAAGACGACATCAGGTGTGTGTTTGTTGCTTCCCCAAATACATCGTCAGTACATGTGTGTGTGTGTGTGTGTGTGTGTCAGTCAGTGTAAGCATTCACATTTGAATGTGTTCAAAGACGGTTTAGCTGTAGTCTTGACTGCAGACTAACTCTCACAAGGCAAAGCTGTGGTACAGTAAACTAATAACAGGTTCGATGTCACGCCTTAAAGCTGCTGCAGGAAACTTTTTTTTTTTTGTTCACTGGCCAGCAGAGTTGTTGTAATTAGCAGTCCGTTTATTAAAATAAACGGACTTTATTAAAATAAACAGACTGAGAGAAGATGCAGTGTTGTGTTTGTTAGTTACCTCGACACAGGAAACCAAACGGCTGAAACGGTCCTCGCTAAAATGTCTGCTGGCCACAGCCTAAATACTGCAAGCTGTTAAAGAAGCTTGAGACTCCAGTTTAAAAGCAACATAATACAGCATTAAGTCAGAATAGCAGACTCCAATTTGCATTAATGAGTTTTTACAGCTGATGTAACATTTAAACCAACTACTTCTGAGGAAATATTACAGTGTGCTCTGATTCTCAAAGCCGTTTTACCTCAAGCTGTCAAGTGTTTGGAGATGAAATCCAGTGTTCACAAAGATGTGACTAAAAAGCCCCCTGAAGGCGTACGACTTGTTTACAGATGTGTCAGTGTGTTAAGAGCAGGGTGTTGTTCTACAGAAACCTGGAGATGATCCTGTTTGGTTGCCAGTCGTCTCTGTGTGTGGTGGTGGAGCTGGGCGAGGAGCTGCCCTCGCCTGCAGATATCCAGCTGGCCCACGGCCGCCTGCGCGCCCTCAGCCTGGGAGGTGGGGACGAGACACGAACACGCACACCACACCTGAGCAAATATGTATTTACGCACAGCATAAAATAGACTCTTGCATGCGGTGACTTGTGACAAACGAAGCGTCCTCATCTCTATCGTGATGGGAAAATATGTGTGTGACTAATAGAAAATGATATGAGAGTCTATTAGTTAAGGACGTTGTTCATAATTACAGTTCAAAGATCAAAGGACACTGACCATTGACTACATCTCGAAGCTGTATAAAGTAGGTTGTAACCTGTGGAATGTTGAGACATTTGCTACGGACTGCAGAGCGTGCAGTCGTTGTGAATCTCTCCCTTGCAAGAATAAAAGAGGACAAAGACAAACTTGATTTTCTAAAGACTTTATCGATTTCTTAACTTCGGCTTCTCCTCCTGATTAACGTACAAATCTTCCACAACACTATCAAGTAAGGTAGTTGGTCTGAAGGGTCAAAAAGACTTACTTAATTATTCACGTAAAGATATAATATGTGTCTTATCTGCCTAACAACAACTAGACCCATGTTATGTATTTTCTTAAGTTGTGTTACATTATCCCAAATATTTCCAAAAACGTTCAAACTTTGAGAAATCCCTCATTTCAATCAAGTTAACGGTCCGTTTGATTTGGTCGCCTTCCGATGGCATCATATCTCCTTTGCGCTTGCCTCAGCGTTGTGGTTGTCTGCCAGACGCCGTCATAAATTTACTTTTTAATCAAGCTCGGCTCGCAGCCCCCACTGAAGGCCCCCTAACGGCAGAAAATTACATATTCCGCATTTAAACCACTTATTTATTTAAAGATTCAATTTCTCATCCAAACCACTGAGGCTCCTTACATTTTCCACAAAATTCCTACTTTTTTTTCCTACCTCTAAATTTAAGGATCTATGACGACATCACTGTTTTGGAGAGTTGTTTTGGGTCTGAAACTCTTCCAGCGCTAGCAGCTCAAAACAGGCTTTGTGAGACGGACTTTTTTGTTTTGTTTTTGTCACGTAGGCACACACAGCACATTCCATGGTGAGTAAACAGAGAGATGACAAAACTCATGGTCGTCGACAACTACTGGCCCTGGAACTGAAACGCTGACCTGTCTACCGCACATGCAAACACACACACCCACACACACACACACACACACACACTCTCTCTCTCTCTCTCTCTCTCTCTCTCTCTCTCTCTCTCTCTCTCTCTCTCTCTCTCTCTCTCTCTCTCTCTCTCTCTCTCTCTCACACACTCTTTCTTTTGCACACGGACAATGTGCAAAGGTCACTGATTATTGCGGTTCACACATTTGTCAGCTCAGTGTCTTTCGTGGAGGATTGTTCAGATGTATTTGGTCGGCTCACTGGCAGTGGGCTTTGAGTCTTCACAACAGATAGATATGAAAATGAAAATAGACTTTGGGGATTGAATTAAAGGCTACTCTGTTTGAGATTATGTTTGTTTTCCATTTAGGGTTCCATTCGAGATGTGGATGATTTATTCTCAGGAGGTAGCTTTTCCATTGGTGTGAAATTGTTCCCAAATCCTATGTTTTAAATAACAAATTCTGCTCTTAGTCAGCAACAGCTAGACTGCAGCTAAATGATAAACAGGCAAAAAGGGAATTTAGACATTAAATTGTCAATTTGATGACCCTATTTGCTAAATGAGCATACAGCATTTTGAAAACAAACTCTGAGGCCTGGAAGATATGCTTATAATCAAAGCTTTTGATAATGTGCAGTAAGTAAAGTTCCAACAAACGACATGTCTTCATCCGGGTTTGGACAGAGAAGAAGAGATGTTTTCATCAAGGAAGTCTCTCTACACAGGATGAAAACTTGATATTCGATGCTGCACCTTTATGAGAATCTGTTTTGGCTTCTAGATATCTCCACATCTGTGTCGGTGCCAGACGACAAATGGCTATCCACCCTGGAAAGCACCCACTGGCTAGACTACACCAGGTAACGTCTATCCACGTCATCCATAACAAAACGTTATCCTGTTCTTCCAACCCGTGGATGTTTATTGCTAAACTTGTGCTGTCAAACTGTTAATTTCAAGAGCTGTGATGACGGGCATATCAAATCCTTAAACTAAAGACTCTGTACGTTTTGTAAAAGTAAAAGTAAAATAATTAAAGTGCCGTATTTAAATACAGCATCCAAAGATTTCAGCTTTCTGGTCACTTGGGGTCAATTTACTGTACGTTTGTTAAATGCATCATCCTTGATAAGGAAACCCTGGAAAGTTTCTCTGATGTTTATTACCTTATATTTACTGAGACAGATTCAGTGGAGCTGTTTATTTACTTATTTGTAAATGTAGAAACAATTATTGTAATTAGCTTCACTCAATGGAAACATCGAAGAAAATTCAAGGAAACATGAAAGTTAAATTATAACATTAGTAGTGTGAAAATGTTTTCATTATATTTCCAAGTAATTATAGTATTTTATTTTAGACATATTTGTGACGTGATTGCTGTGTTTGTAAACGTAATGAGAGGACTCTGGTTTGATATAATCCACCTGCCCCTTTGTCCCCCAGGGCCTGTCTGAGGAAAGCTTCGGAGGTTGCCTGCCTGCTCCGTGGCGGTCACCTGACTGTGGCACTGCAAGGTGAGTCACGTGACCCGAGACCCGGCTCATATTATTCAACCCATTCATTATTCACGGAGTCTCCCTCTCATTAATCCCACATTAAGGCTTGCCCTGAAGTAGCTATATACCGGCGACATACACACTCCACTGATCCTACATGCACACTGTCAATAGGCCCCATGCGTTGACGAACACGGTAACACCAGGCCGCAACTGACGTGTTTGCATTTGAAAGGCGAGATAGACTCCATACATGAAAAAGGACCTCATGATAATGATTGATCACAAGAAATTAAAACATATTTGATGAAGATATAAGTTTATCTCAAGACCTTCGTACATTAGGTTAATGTGACATTTTTTACTTTTAACATAAAGGTGCACTCAGTAGAGTGCAGATCGCCAGCAGGTTGTGTCTGCAACGACCACCGCTGTGTTGTGTTATTGAAAGGATGCAGCCCACATTCGGCTCACCACACATCTAGGCACCAATGGCCTGTAAGGCGACGTAAAACACACAGCTCAGTTCAACTCCAAAACGAGCGATCAACGCAGACAAAACTCAGCAGCGTGTGTACGATTAGATCCATGAGCTGTTAGCTGATAGCCAAACACAACATCCAAAACACTTAAAGTGAGCACACTGCGTGTCTGGCCGCAGAGCAGTGGCTGGGCTTCAAGGATGCACTCAGGATGCGGTCCGCGCCGGGTTCAGGCGCTCGTCACTGCGCAGGGAAAAGCCGCTGTGGTGCCGCGCAAGCCATTGGAAATAATGGGTTTTCAGAGCGCAGTGGCGCCATTGCCGCGTTCTGTGTGAAAGGCCCATTAGACTAGTGAGTGAGGAGTCAGCATGCAGTCAATAGCGTGATAAAGCAGGCTATAAAAGTTTTTTTTGAGAAAGGTTTGAGTCACCACAACCACAAGAGGTACTTGAGCTTTCAGCCATAAATGAGCACCCATAGTATTTGGCAGTTTGCTGCAGCAGAATGCGAGACCAGTCCTGGACAGACGCAGAGGTTCACACACACACGACCGATCGCATGATCCCCCTGGCGGAGATAATAATAACATACTTCTTACATATAAACCCACACGTATGTGCAACAAAAATTCCTGTACCAGAGCAGGAAGGCGACGTAGCTACTGTGGAAGGTACCAACTGTAAATAAAGCTCGGCTCATCTTCACACAGCACTGGCTCCTGCACCAGACTGCTGGATAGGGGCTGGATTTATTTTCTTGCGTTGCCTGGGGTTACTCCCAAGCCCGCGTCTGACTGTTTCATTTGTTGGAGTGTCCGCCTTGGAACAAGAGGGTCACCTCTATGTGACTGCGTGTCGAGATAAAGAAGACGCTGGCTGTTGTTTGTTGTGGAGTAGAGGTGTCAACTGATCTCCACCTGGCAGTGAGTTGGATCAGGTGACGGGGAAAGCTACTGGTCAGACCAGGTAAACCCAAACGTGCACTTAGGGTGAGCTCAGAGTGTCTGCCTGGGGCTCCTGTCTGCAAAGTCTTCAGCTTTCACCTCCTCCAGTTCTTGCCGACTGGTTTATTGTGTTCTTGTTGTTCTGACTCCGTACATTGTCAACCCTGAGGCTACCGAGACATTTTCTGTTTGCCATCCAAGATGCACTTATAGATAGTGTCTCAGAGTGAAGGAAAAGGGACAAAGAATACAAAAGAAGGGCGATTTTAAAAGAGATAATATGTCGCAGTAGATTCCATCTGATGACTCATTTCACAGACAGTAGGCTGTTGTTGATTTCTGATCATCTGGTCTGGCTTCCTGTGGGGAATTCATAAACACCCATGGAGACGGACCCGACACCGGTAACTCAAACAATGGCCGTTTTCAACCGAGGTTGTTTACAGCTTCCAGCTGCAGGCTTTCTCTGCCACTCTGCAGCTGTAAGCGACCTAACTCCGGGCCGGTCTTTACGAGGCCTGTTTGGGTTCATATATCAAGTCGTGCCCCAAGTCTCCTCGATGCAGCAGATCTGTCTCTGGCTGGGTCCGCCGTAAATATCCCTTCTGCAGAAATGACTCACCGCACGAAACATGCCTCTTCCTCTTTCTCTTGTTTTGCCTGGCACTGGGTTTTTGATCTTTGTATTCATCGTCATCACTTTTATCTGCAAGTCTGTCCAATTGACATTTGCTTTGCCTCTTGCTCCCTCTCCCCCTCCCTTTCCTTGAACTGAATAAACCTGGAGAAGATTAAGAGCAGAATTAAAGGGCGGTTGTAAATTAAAGGGTTGTTTGTCTGTAGTGGTGCCCGAAAATTTTTTCAAACGTTTTAGCTCAATGCACAATTACGGTACATGTCCGGAAATTATATCAAAGTTACTCTTCACATTTTTCCAGGAGAAGTCATACACTAATAAAGCCACAGGTATTTTAGGAATGCAGGAGGAATACAACACTCCACCCAAATGCTAAAATGATCAGTACTAAGATTTAGAAAGGTATTCATAATAATAAAACAGGTAACAGCATAGAACTTTGAAGGCCTTTCAGCATGTGTTTTCTACGTTACAGAGGCGGACGACCGGGACATGGGCTGTGTGGTGTCCAGCCTGGTGCAGGTGATGTGCGACCCCCAGTGTCGGACCCAGCACGGCTTCCAGAGCCTGGTGCAGAAGGAGTGGGTGATGGCCGGCCACCGCTTCTACAGCCGCATCAACTATCACCGTGACAACGACAAGGAGGAGGTGAGAGCGACGATCACAAGTTTAACTATGCCGATGTAGAATTGTACGTCATGGTTTTATTTGTCTTTTAATATCCTGTTTTATTTCCCGGTGTTTGACCTGAAACCTGTTTTTTTATTTTATGGAATTGTTTTTTTATGTGCACCTTGTAACTGAAGACTAGAGGATGGAGGATTTAAAGACACTAAAGAGCAATAAATAAAGTTTACTTACCCGCTGACTTCGCCCTTCTCTGCTCTCTGTCCCTGCAGGCTCCAGTCTTCCTTCTCTTCCTGGACTGTGTTTGGCAGCTCTTGTCCCAGTATCCCTCTCGCTTCCAGCTGACAGATGACTTCCTGTTGGCCCTGCATGACAGCATCCACCTGCCACTCTTCTCCAGCTTCTTGGCCAACTGCCAGCGAGAGAGATGCAAACGCACCCAGGTACTGGACACCTGAGAGGGGCGTTAGTATTTTGGCAACTCTATTGTGTCATCATGATAATGGAGGCTTAGGCAGTGACACTATATTTATTTTAAAGTCATTACAATATAGTTTGCTGCAGACACTGTAGAGATATTTCTGGATCTATGTGATACTCTCTGCTTTATTTCCCTGTTTTGTTTTTCATGACAAAAACAGACCCCAGACAAATCCCCATTCCCCCATATTCAGTATTATATGAGAACACTGGTGCACAAAGAAAGACAATAAACGTTCAAAATATATATCCTACTCTACCCAGAACCTCGGGCAGTCCTACACACCAGTCAACGGCTGGAGAGACGTGGAGTCTTCCTCGGATCCCTCTGACCCTCCTCTGCCCTCGGTGTGGGACTGGTCCCTGCAGTACAGCAAGCACAGACGAGACCGCTTCACCCAACCCGTCCCCCCAATCCCTCCTCTCCAACCGCTGCTCAATGGCAACCTCAACACCAACCCAGACACACACAGGGTAGGTAACTCCTTCTTGATGCAACACACCCTCTAGTGGCCATGAGGGGGATCTTTAGGTTTAACAGTGGCTGACGGCAGAGAGCAGCTCATGTTGGGATTTTAATGTCTTTGTAGCTTTTTACTTAAAAACTGATCATTTGATTGTTTGGATCCAAACAGTTTTCTGCAAAGGCAGATGTCAGTTTGGATGCTTATTATGATATTGCCAGAAAACAAACTGTTTTCAACAGACAATCTTAAAAGAGAGGTTAAGATTAAAGACCTTAAATCAGGTTGTATTGAGGGGAAACCTGGCGTCACCTGTAATCGTAGGAACTTTACTGTCTGTGTTGCATTTGCCAACCAAAGTTGTTACACAGAGGAAGCAGGAAATAAATAGTAAAGTGGTATGAACACGTATGCCAACAACAACAACAACTACGTCTGTGTCAGTTCTCGCGCTGGTTTCTGTGACTAAACCTAGTTTGGAGAGCATTCTCGTTTCCTCCTGGTGAAAGATCTGGAAGTGTGTGACTCACGGTCACCAGTCAGTCATGTGTTGTATGAAAAACCACAACGACTCCAAGACTCCTTGCGTCGTGTGAACAGTGCGGCGATCTGGCGACTGTGAAAGTCCTGTAGTGTGAACTTGACTTTACTGAGCTGACGTAGTATTTGTAACAGGCCACTGCACCATCTTGTGGTCGCCATGAAACATGCATCCAATTCAAATTGGCTCCTTGGGAACAGGCTGAGGACGCTGCAGTAAATTCACTTTACACTTTGCACATGGTTGAGACCCACACAACATTAGCTTGTTACTGTGAGTGAAACTTATAGAATTAAATGACTTAAGCAGGTGTCTGTGACTTAACATCTTGACTCACCGTAGCTTTTCCTCCCACATCTGCCCACCAGCTGACTGACACCATCCCCGGCTCAGTCTTCCTCCTCTCTCGAGGTATCTTCTCCTGTCCTGCTAACCTGCTTCCCTGGCGCGGCGGCAGTTCAGGCGTTTACAAGAAGAGCCACCGGAGGGCGGCGTCCTCCGAGAACGTGCCCGGCCTGGAGAGGCTGCTGAAAGCCTGGGCCCTGGCTGAGTTTCCCCAGGGCCTCACTTCCACCTCTGGACCTCAAGGACCACTTGACCCCTATGAGCCCTTACTGCCTCTCCTCATGGGGCCCTGCATGGGCCTGTGGAAGGAGTGCTACCTGCGGGGGGCGCTCCATGCACAGGTACGATGGAATTGTCTCGGAGGTGGTTTGGAATACTAGCCAGCGTAGCGGCATATATTTAAGATTCTCTCTGTGTTTACTGACGTTTTAGGTTAGTGGTCTATAAGGATAAGGAATTTGCCCTCTTCTGCTTATGCAGTCAATAAAGATAAATTGAAGGTGTCCTAGGATGATATATGTATGTATGTATGTATGTGTATATATATGTGTGTGTGTGTGTGTGTGTGTGTGTGTGTGTGTGTGTGTGTGTGTGTGTGTGTGTGTGTGTGTGTGTGTGTGTATATATATATATATATATATATATATATATATATATATATATATATATATATATATACAGACAAAAGAAATATCTGTGTAGCCACAGCCTGTTCTGCTGTAGGCAATGTCTCGGTGTCACAGAACTCCATTGTTTATTAAAACACTCTCATCAGAAAACTATACCATTCAACTGGTTGACATATTCGAAACAACTCACGGCTGCAGTTTTAAAGTTTAAAGAGTATTTTAGTTTTTTCTATTGCAGCCTCCTGAATTCACAAATTCACTTCTAGCTCAAAGTTGATTTATTTTTTAAATCACCACAAGAAGATTATTTGGTGCTCCAACAAAATCAGAGTTACTTAACATTTAGTATTTACATTATAATGTAAGTTTTTTTTTTTAAGGCATGCATTCAAATATATTTAAAAAATATGCCGCACTAATCACCGGCTGTCTAATTCAAATATTGCAGGGTTTCTCGTCTAAGTGCGGATGTGTCATTGTGTTTGCCAAGTGGGCGACATCCTCCACATAATTTTTTAATTTTATTTAAATTTGGCCCACAAACTTCCGTAAGGCTCCACATATCTGCTGTGTTACATCCGCTCACATCATAACATCTTGTTCAAGAGATGAGTCACTTTGATGTGCAGATTAGTTTGAGCTGTTGATCGACAAACCCCTAACATGGAGGCGGTACAGCCTTTGTGATTGCAACAGCACGCCCATCCGTGTTGCCGCGGCGATGTCGAGAATAGTCGAGGGCCGCGTGGGTGGATGAAGTCGTCTGTTTCACCGGAGCTGCAGAGGAACAAGTTAAACCTATCAAACTGCTCAAACACCTAACTCAGGTTAACAGTGCAGAGAGATTAGAGTAAATTCTGTTCTTCTGTGTAATTGAAGTGTTTCTCCTTCAATTTCACACACTATTAAAGTGTTCCACCCCCTCAGGCTTACAAAAAAACCTTTTCTGTCTTTTTTCTCTTAGCAGCATTGACACAAGATCTATTCATTCAGAATTATCTTGGGAATCTCTGCACAGCTCAACTCCAAAGCCAACACCAGTTTAGTTTTATTACCCAGAGAACTGGAGCAGCAGCCAGTCTGAGTCTTGTTCAACGCGGCGGTTGGGAAGAGTTTTCTTGCCGTGTCACAGTTGTATCAACGTCTTGACACGACTCCAAACGACGCTCACGTGTGTGATGCATTTCAGCACAACCAAAACACTGACGGCATCAAAACTACTGCACACCTCCCCGACAGTGTTGACAACAAAAACCTGAGTGTTGTTTTTGTGGCTCCAGAGAGGGCCAGTCGCGTTCTCTTGTGTTTTCCCGACAGCCGGCGTAGTTCTCCTGTGGGCTCGGCACACGGGAGAAGTTTCAGTTGGTTGCAATCTGGAACCTCACCGCTAGATGGCGCCAAATCCAAACGTTGCACTATTAAAGGAAAGGGACGGTGATACTCAATATTTTAGTTGTTGTCAACGTGGCTAAGTGATTTTTAGGCGCCTAAAATTTTACAATTCACTTTCATAAACTGAAAACACGCTGTGAAAGGGTTAATATTCTAAGACAGACACTGCTTTATGGTCAAGTTTAAACAAAATGGGACCATAATTTACGAAATGAACATCATGCTGTATGAACACTTAAAACTAGAGATTGAGACCATAAACTCATGTTTACAATGTTTACTGAGGGAATAAATCAAGAGAGATGTTGGGTCATTTTCTCATTTGATTTTGATAAGAAAAAATATTCGGAAATTCATTTTTGGGGGTGGGGAATTGTTTTGCATTTATTGTTAAATGGGTGCACAATATGACAGATGATGGGATCTAAAAGGGCATTTTTCATTTTGTCTCAACTTTAAGTGATAATGTGTAAGAGAGTGGAAGAGAACTCAACCATGTTGCCTTCCGTCCTCAGGCGTTCTCCCACCCCATCTCAGCAAACCACCCCCACCCCGTGGAGCGGCTGGCCCGGGAGGTGCAGCAGCTCAAAGACAAGCTCGCACAGGTGTCCACCGGCACGGATCCAGGACCGCCCACCAAGATGGCCGAGCCCCGACGGGCCGACACCAACCTGAACCAAAACACCAACAACGGCACCTTCCTCTTCCCGGCGTCGAGGCCCCCGAGCACGGCGGCGCCCAGAGCGGCGCCCCCTCCTACCTCCTCCACCAACCACCAGACCTCCAGGGGCCCTCCGCCCGCCTCAGCTCCACCATCCAGGCACGGCCACAAAGACAGCGGCGGCGGCGGCAACAAGCACACGTTCCTGTTCGGGCACCCTCCTGTGGCAGAGGCCCGCCCTGACCAGCGCTATTACCCAGTACCCAATAATGCCAAGCTGCCGAAGAGCAACGGGTCCTCCATAGCTTCCTGAGGTCTGGTCCTCGTCTTAACTCTTCTCAGATACGATACAGACCCGGTGCTATCAGCAAATCATCTGCCTGCACAATATGAAACTGGCCTATCTCTCCCTGGTATCGTGTACAGAGGCCCAGGTGTGTGTTTCCTCTCAAACCGTATTTCATCGACTATAAAGTGAATAAGAAAAAACCCATTACGGTGGCCCGCGGTGAAAAGCAACAGTATGAAATGATCAGTGCATGAGCTCTCGACTCGGCTCCGCATTGTCTGTACTGTAGTGAAATAATGTGACAACTGTTTTGTATATTTGTAAAGAATATCTTAAGAGTCCAATATTCCATTCATGAAATATATCCAAGGCAAAAAAAAAGAATAAGTGCTGAAGATGCTAAACGATGTATAACAGCAGAACTTTGGAAGCACATCTCGCAGTAGAAACTGTCACATTTTGTAAACGCCATGTCACCCCTCAAAGCGTGTAGTTTCCATTTTTAGATTCTTATCCAAAATGGGGCATACATGGTGGTGTGATGAGGCGGTTCTTAAGGCACGTTGACAGGACACATGGCGGTGGACGGACACATCTGCCTCACTGGATCTGACCTGTGTGACATGTTTTCTTTTAATTTTTTTAAACAACCAGCTCTTAGGATCTTTATGTCACGCTAATGTGCACAAAATTCAGTTTTTGTATCTCAGCTTCGAATAGAAAAGCAGAACACCGTTTGGACAGTGATTTTTTTTTTTCTTTTTTTTTTTTTTTTACTGCAGGCGCTGTGGCCGGTGACTTTAATGTGGAATTTAGGGCATGAGAGCTATTTTGGTACTGCTCTCATATCGCTCCACTTGCATGCTTGTGAGCAGCGAGAGGCCTGTTTTCAGAGTATTATGTTGGCCTGGATGTGGCTAAAGGCCCTGCACATTATTACGGTTTAATTCAGTTCCTGCATGACTGACATGATTTCAGGGCTTTAGTTATATATAATCTTATCTAAACTTTCATCTTTTATTATAGCATTAAGTATTTTTGACCATTATCGGTCCAATTTTTTTTATGACGTCATACATGCAGAGAAGTGTGATTTCTGAATTGTTTCTTCCCCAAATTTGGTATCGTTTTGAGAATTTCCCCATTAATTTTCATGGTGGGATTGAAGAACACGCACATTATTCTGCCTCTTGATTGCCGTACCCCGAGAAGGCACCAGTGTTGGAAGCAAAGGGAAGCTTATTTCTTCCTGTTTTTCCTTTTTTCACATCATCTCTTTTTTTTGTCCTGCCCGGAGGTGTATTAGTATGCAGCCAGCATTTGGGTCAAGGACTTGGAAGTGTCTGACTGTCTTTAGAGCCCAGAGGGAGCTATCTGGTCCTGCACCTTTAAAGATCAACAGGTTATCGTTGGCGTGGTGTGGGCGTCATTCCCCTCGGACGGATGAAATGATGCATCTGAGGAAGCGTGTGTTTTTTTTTTTTTCTTTTTCTAAATTTAATTTTCCGGCAGGAAAAACAATTGTCAGACGTATGACTGATGCCGACCGTCTCTCATGTCAAAGGGTACCTCACTTGATAGCACTATGAATTATTAAGTTGTTGTAAATATTCATCGCATCAATATCAAGGCACATTGATATCAGCTACAATTTCAGAGCTTTCCAGGTGTGATGCCAATGCATTCGCTTGTCTACAATGGAGAGAAAAAAAAACAAAAAAAACAAAGTTCTAATTTGATCTTCTGCTACGCCTGTCGGTCTGTATCGTTGTATAATTTAATGTTTTTTGGTACGAGCACCACTTCAATTTGCCAGATGTACATATTTTTTGTATCCGCATGTTTTGATCCTGATAAATAAAACAAAAAAAAAAAGTGTTATCAGTGGATAAACTCTCGGCTGTGTTCGTAATCTGTGCCACAAAGAAATAAAAAACCCATTCTCACACAAACTTTTATTTTTTAACAAAATAAATATTTACATATGATCTGGGACACTTAAAAAGCAGCATGGCACTGTACATGTCATTTAAAATCCGACCACCTCGCCTGAGTCGGAATGAAACCACTTTGAGGATTCATGTGCAAAACGCTCGATAGTTGAACGTACAAAATATCTACTGCAGTTGGCTCATGTGAAGCTCTGGTTTGGTCTCGCCAGTTTCCAACATTATGTTGAGGAGAATAAAACTCAGTGTTTCAACCGATCAGTATTTTTTAATACGGACGAAGGCCGAAAACCTGCATGCTTTTCAAAACACGACTGAGTTGTAGTTCTGCCTCACTATGTTGTTGGGAGAAGAAAAAAGAGAAATTAACCAAAGTTTGTGACGATGACGAGCAACTTTTCCCATTTATTGAGATGGATTTTGGCACTTTAAACTCACGGATGTTTGTCTCATGCATTCTCACATGTTTCTCC